>LR812531.1:2398916-2491416 GCA_903798195.1 Danio kyathit | reverse complement strand
ATGAGACTTTTTTTTCTCCTCATGATTGCTTTGTTAGATTAAAGACTTTGTTTATGTGTCATTTTGATGCTAAATGTGTTCAGAGTTTTGGGAATGTGGGATAATGATGTAGCAAATGCGCATGAACATTTGGGAATATTGCTACAGTGCTACAGTAAATCTCTGCTTTGAACAGAGGGTGTTGCCAGATTGTGTGTAAGACTCTTGGCTTTGTTATTAAACTGCTCTCCAAAGAGAAAGAGCTTTAAATTTGGATTATTGTGCTCAATGTGGAGTACAGTGATGTGCTTTGCGGAAGGTTTAATAAAGAATTTATAAGTGGAAATTTGGTGCATTTTCCCAGTGATGGATTGCAGCTGGAAAGGCATCCGCTGTACATGTGCTAAATAAGTTGGCGGTTCATTCCTCGGTGGCGTCCCCTGATTAATAAAGGGACTAAGCCGAAAAGAAAATGAATGAATGAATGAAATTTGGTGCATGAATTTCATATAAATGCAACTGTTACGAATGAAGGATGCTTTGATTTTTGCCATTTATCTCAAGGGATCTGGCGTTATTTGTTTTAAAGCCAGATTTCGTGCAAATGAAATATATTCCCTGCTACAACATTTAATGTATTCACAAATCACTGATATAAAAACAGTAGATATATGTGTCAAAGAGCAGTTTGGTTTAAATTTATGCAAATTTATTATTTTATATAGATAAAAATCATATTTAATGCATGCAAATTGTCTTCTTTTCAGCTCAAAATACCACACAAATAATGTTTTTAACTCTCTGAAACTGCCCCTTCTAGGCTTTGATTCTAATTGTGTGGCATTTTGGTGACTGTCGCTTTAAATTCAAATGAGATTGTGATCTTTTCAGAAGAGGGCGGAGCTAGAAATGCCGGTGTGTCAGCATAGTGGCAGATTCAAAAACAAGACTGACATCCTATGCTAATAAGGGAGAGATGGTCACTAGTGGGCGGGGTTTTCCCCTCTGATGACACGTACAAAGAGAGAATGTCAATCAAAGCGTTTCTGCAGACTGCTTTCATCAAGTCTGATTAATAATAAAATAATTAATTAATATTTACCATTAAAGGCTGGTTATATTCACTCACTGTTACCACACAACTGTGTTTAAACTCATTATAAAAGTGATTTTTGCATAATAGATGCCCTATTATATCCTAATGGTTGGGTTTGTCCACAACCCAGCATTTATAGAGTGTAGAAGTGGGAATTATATTGGAGTTATAATTACTTTTTCTTGTCTTTCTTAGACAAAACCTGGAGTTATTAGACCAGTTATTATAACATCCAGATTTACAGAAGATCAAGATGAAGATTTCCATCCAAATCCATTCAAGATCCTTCACGGGAACAAATCCAATCGCTATCAATACAAGGTACATTTATTTCAGCGATTTAGTGTATTGATCAATAACTCAACATCAGACTGGCAGCATATGTCCATGTCATAATTATACTCACCGGCCAATTTATTAGGTGCACTTTACTAGTACCGAGTTGGACCTCCTTTTGCCTCCAGAACTTCCTTAGTTCCAAGTTCAAGTCAGGAGAGGCACCCGGTGTGGTCTTCTGCTGCTGTAGCCCATCCGCCTCAAAGTTGGACGTGTTGTGTGTTCAGAGATGCTCTTCTGCAGACCTCGGTTGTAACGAGTGCTTATTTGAGTTACTGTTGCCTTTCCATCAGCTGGAACCAGTCTGGCCATTCTACCTGACCTCTGACATCAACAAGACATTTGCGTCCACAGAATTGATGCTCAATGGATATTTTCTTTTTTTTTTTTTTTGGACCATTTTCAGGAAACCCTAGAGATGGTTGTGCATGAAAGTCCCAGTAGATCAGCAGTTTCTGAAATAATCAGACCAGCCCGTCTGGCACCAACAACCATGCCACGTTCAAAGTCACTTAAATCCCCTTTCTTCCCCATTCTGATGCTTGCTTTGAACTGCAGCAGATTGTCTTGACCATGTCTACATGCCTAAATGCATTGAGTTGCTTCCATGTGATTGGCTGATTAGAAGTTTGCGTTAACGAGCAGTTTGACAGGTGTACCTAATAAAGTGGCCGTTGAGTGTATATATGCTGTAATGATAAGAGATTCACTGAGCAGAAAAATGCTATATATATATATGCAATGCTTTTTGACATGCCAGGGGCCATTATAGATTTTTACCTGCATGTGCTACAGATACTCCAAACAACCATAAGTGCAATTTTACACAAATTACACAGACTCAACGAGTTCATACGGTGCACATTAGATAACCGCAAAGCATTCTGCATGCAAATGAAAGGTAATTTAGTTTATGTCAGAACTGATCTGCACCCGCTGTTACTGTCATTCTTTGTATTTGTGTACATTGTGTCTGTTGTTTTGGCATCCGATTGACTAAAGTAATTATGCAAATGAGGTATTAGATTAAACACATTGTGCTAGCGCAGTTTTAGATCTTGTAGGATGCGTGCTGGAGGAAGCAGCAGACAGAGTTGGGCAGAGAATCCTAAATCTATACTCAAGTAGAAGAATAAGTACTTGAAGAAATATTTACTCAGGTAAAAGTATAAGGAACAATTTAACAAGAGTATATGTGACATTGGACAATTACGATCACAGCATCCATCCATCCATCCATCCATCCCTCTATCTCTCCCAACATTTGAAAGGTATAATCACACATCCATCCATCCCTCTATCTCTCCCAACATTTGACAAGTACAGTATATTCACAGCATCCATCCATCCATCCATCCACTCACTTATCTATCCATCCATCCATCCAACTATCCATCCACTCACTTATCCATCCATCCATCCATCCATCCATCCACTCATTTTTCTATCCATCCATCCATCCAACTATCCATCCACTCACTTATCCATCCATCCATCCATCCATCCATCCATCCATCCATCCATCCATCCATCCATCCACTCACTTATCTATCCATCCATCCATCCAACTATCCATCCACTCACTTATCCATCCATCCATCCATCCATCCATCCATCCATCCATCCATCCATCCATCCATCCATCCATTCATCCATCCAACTATCCATCCACTCACTCATCCATCCATCCATCCATCCATCCATCCATCCATTTATTTCTTTATTTCTCTCAATATCTGAAAAGTATGATCCATACATCCATCCATCCCAAAATTTGCGAAGTATTATCACAGCATCTATCCATCCATTCATCCATCCATCCATCTCAACATTCGACAAATATAATCACAGCATTGATCATTTATCCATTTAGCACACATCATCCATGCATCCATCCATCCATCCATCCATCCATCCATCCATCCATCTTAACATTCGACAAATATGATCACAGCATCCATTTATTAATCCACCCAATTTATCCATTCATCCATCTTTCAATCTATTTCTCATCCATCTACCTATCCATCCATCCATCCATCCATTCATTTATCCATCCATGCGTTTATCAGTCCATCCATCCATCCATCCATCCATCCATCCATCCATCCATCCATCCATCCATCCATCCATCCATCCATCCATCCATCCATCCATCCATCCATCCATCCATAACAACATTCGACAAGTATGATCACAGCATCCATTTATTAATCCACCCAATTTAACCATTCATCCATCTATCCATCTATTTCTCATCCACCTACCTATCCATCCATCCATCAATCCACCCACCCACCCAACCCACCCATCCATCCATCCATCCATCCATCCCTCTATCTCTCTCAACATTCAAAAAGTATGATCACAGCTTCCATCCATCCATCCATCCATCCTTCTCTCTCTCTCTCCTAATATTAAACAGCATTCATCCATCCTTCCATCTTTCCTTCCCTTCTTCTCTATTTTTCTCTTTCCCTCTGTCTCTCTCTCTCATCATTCGACATGTAGGATCACAGCAGACATTCAGATCTGTGTTGTTGCTGCTGCTGAGTTCAGTCTCCACGGTTGTGAAACAGCTTCAGTCAATCCATCTGCAGATAAATAATACAGTGTCCAGCCCTTCCATTATACCAAGAGAGAGAGAGAGAGAGAGAGAGAGAGAGAGAGAGAGAGAGAAAGCAAATCAAAAGGTCGCCATTCCATATGTACTTCAAAAGCAATGTAAAGTGTCGACTAAAATTGATTTCTTTTTCCCCCAGTAGCTTCAACGTCTCCTGCGGGCTCTGATTTATTCCCAGCAGGATCAGGAAAATACTAAATCACCAAAACCCAAGCCGATAGGATAAAATCATGCATACAACATAACCATATAGATCCATGAGAGAGACCAAGCACATTATTCAGTGCAATATACTGCTTATTACACTGCATATGGACATTATTCAAATATGGTGTCATTCATATGTGCAATATGTGAGGTGAAAATATTGATTGGCACATTTTTAAACAGCTTCTCATTTTCAACACTTTAATATATTACAGTATACAGTTATTTACTGCTACCAATTAAAAAACAGCGGCCTATATAAAACTAATATCAAATAGTGATTAACCCTGAGCACCTAACCCCCTTTTTAAGCATGAAGCATGCTCTTTTAAATTGACATTTCACTCAGTTTGAGCAGAGCTTTGATCATGTGAAATGTAAATTAAATATTACTGGCGTATTTTTTAAAATTAAATAAATAATACACTCTCAGAAGCCTCTACCCTTCCAAAAAGTCAAGTTCATTCACATTTTTTGTTCATTAAACTATTACTTGAGCTCAGTGAACGCCAGGAACACAATATTCTTCAAATCCAGGAAATTTTTTATTCAATTTTATGTCCATAAATAAGTCAAAAACCATGCCGAAATGCAACATATTTATCTTAACATTGTCAAACATCTTAAATTGGATAAAAAAACAATACATCATAAATATATGGAATAAAATATACAAAGATTGATTAATAATAATAAGATTCTGAGTTAGTTTTGGCCAGAACGTACACAACACAACATAACATAACTTTTTTTTTTGTTTTGCAAAATGCTATATATCCGCCTAGGCTATATTCTACTACTGTAATACCATTAAGAAAAGCTAGTGAATCAATGTTTTGTTTGATAAGTAAGATTAACCAATCACACCAGTTGCGTTTCCAGGCACAGCTTCATGCAAGGAAACGGGAGCGCGCACGCGTTTTAAACAGTCGCACGCATCACATCAGCTTTTGGCGCGAGTGATCATCCTCTCATTCGGTATTCACCTGCTCGCGCGAACACAGTTATCTTTGTCAGTCAATTCTAAGATCGCATTTGCCATCCTTACTGTCAAACTCTGCTTTTAAGAAAACTACATCGAAATCCATGACGTTATAGCTTGACTCTGAAGCTTTGATTCCCTGACTGACAGACAGCAGCTGATCAGTTATGTAGCCTACGTGACTGACAGCTCGCCTACAGTATATACAATTAAATAGTAAACGTTTTTTAGTTAGCCTATTGAATCCTCTTTTTAAAAATATATGTTTTTTGTTTTGATATTATCGTTAAATCAATAAGCAAACTCGGAGCACATCACCGGCGGTGACTCTCTTCCCAGGGGATGCTGAGCTCGCGCAGCATCCTGAACGTTCTATAACCAGGGCCGGCGCGTCTATAGAGGCAGAATAGGCGGCGTCAAAAGTGGACCTGAAAGGTATAAAAGCGTACCTTTAGAAAAGGTATTGCCCCAGTGACAGCTTTTGTACCTTTATTTCTGAGAGTGTATAGATCCATCAGAAAGACCTGCTTATTACACTGCGTACGGACACTATTCAAATGTGCTGTCATTCGTATGCGCAAATGTGAGGCGCAAATATTGATCGGCACATTTTTAAACAGCTTCTCATTTTGCACACTTTAATATATTACAGTATTACAGCTATTTACTATATAAAAGTAATATCAAATAGTGACTTACCCTAAAGTACGATCACAGCATCCATCCATCCCTCCATCCATCTGAGAAAACTTTGACTTAAAAGTGATGACACCTTGGAAGCAGGGGTAGAAGAAGAATTTACATTACAGCAGATTTACATTACATACAAATAAATAAAGCAACCCAGACGACAAGAATCAACATAATATTATCCCACAGGTAAACACAGAACTGAGGGAAGAACCAAACTAAGGCCTCAAGCACTGTAAATGGTTAAATAGGAACCAAACAAGACACAGGTGAACATAAATAGCCAATGAATAACCATGGAAATGAATCAGCTAAAAGAAATTAACACTGTGAGAAACTTGCATTTTGCACACTTTAATATATTACAGTATTACAGTTATTTACTGCTACAAATTAAAGCAAACAGCCTATATAAAAGTAATATAAAATAGTGATTAACCCCAAAGTACGATCACAGCATCCATCCCTCCATCCATCTGGGAAAACTTTGACTTAAAAGTCACCTTAGAAGCAGGGGTAGAGGATTACAGAGTCTCAGTTACAGCAGATTTACCTTATTACAAATAAATAAAGCAACACAGAAGACAAGAATCAACATAATATTCTCCCACAAGTAAATACAGGACAGAGGAAAGAACCAAACTAAGGTCCTAAGCACTGTAAATGGCTAAATAGCAACCAAACAAGGCACAGGTGAACATAATTAGCCAATGAGCAACCATGGAAACAAATGAGCTAAAATAAATTAACACTGTCAGAAATTCGCATTTTGCACAAATTAATATATTCATTCAATTCAATTCAATTCATCTCTATTTGTATAGCGCTTTTACAATGTGGATTGTGTCAAAGCAGCTTCACATAGAAGATTATAGTGAATTGAAAGTGTCAGTTCAGTTTTAAGAGTTTAAGTTCAGTTTAGTTCAGTTCAGGTCAGTGTGGTTTATTATTCACTGCTGAGAGTCCAAACACTGAAGAGTAATCCATCAATGCGCAGCTCTACAAGTTCCGAACCATGCAAGCTAGTGGCGACAGCGGCGAGGAAAAAACTTCACCAATTGGCGTAGATGAAGGATAAAAACCTTGAGAGAAACCAGGCTCAGTTGGGCATGACCATTTCTCCTCTGGCCAAACTTCTTGTGCAAAGCTGCAGTCTAGGCGCCGGAAGCTGGAGACAGTATATTACAGTATTACAGTTATTTACTGCTACCAATTGAAAAACAAAAGCCTATATAAAAGTAATATCAAATAGTGATTAACCCTAAAGTATGATCACAGCATCCACCCATCCCTCTATTCATCTGAGATTCTTTGACCTAAATTCACCTTGGAAGCAGGGGGAGTGGACTACAGAATCTCCATTACAGCAGATTTACCTTACTTACAAATAAATAAAGCAACCCAGAAGACAAGAAGCAACATAATACTCTCCCGCAAGTAAATACAGGACAGAGGAAAGAACCAAGCTAAGGCCCTAAGCACTGTAAAGGGCTAAATAGGAACCAAACAAGACACAGGTGAACATAATTAGCCAATGAATAACCATGGAAATGAATTAGCTAAAATAAATTAACACTGTGAGAAATTTACATTTTGCACACTTTAATATATTACAGTAGTACAGTTATTTACTGCTACAAATTAAAGCAGCAGCCTATATAAAAGTAATATAAAATAGTGATTAACCCTAAAGTACGATCACAGCATCCATCCCTCCATTCATCTGGGAAAACTTTGACTTAAAAGTCACCTTAGAAGCAGGGGTAGAGGACTAGAGTCTCAATTACAGCCGATTTACCTTACTTACAAATAAATAAAGCAACCCAGAAGACAAGAATCAACATAATATTCTCCCACAAGTAAACACAGGACAGAGGAAAGAACCAAGCTAAGGCCCTAAGCACTGTAAATGGCTAAATAGGAACCAAACAAGGCACAGGTGAACATAATTAGCCAATGAGCAACCATGGAAACAAATCAGCCTAAAGAAATTAACACTGTGAATTTTTTTTTTTTATATATTACAGTAGTACAGTTATTTACTGCTACAAAGTAAAAAAAAAAAAAAAACAGCAGCCTATATAAAACTAATCAAATCGTGATTAACCATAAACACCTAAACCCTTTTTATTTGCATGAAATGCTCTTTTAAATTGACATTTCACTCAGTTTGAGCAGAGCTTCGATCATGAGAAAGGCAATTAAATCATTCCTGCTGTATTTTTAAATAAATAAATAATATTGGTTGGTAATAAATCCTCTGTTGCGTGAAGTTCTGGAGTCAATAAGTTGGCCAAAGCTTGTACACTAATGAGTGGACAGACCCCAGAACTGATCGAAGGGCTTAGGTTGATAAAATTGTGGGCAAAATTAATTTATGAAGGTTTCACCGCTGGACAAAGCGGTGAGGAGAAACTCTTTGGCAGTTTGCACAGTGACTCATGCCCTGTAAATACCATCAATATTACATTTAATACAGATTCAATTAATAATTCAAAAGACAAACATGAGTTGTGTTGACCCCAGTGGGTTTAATGTCATGTACACAGTGCTGTAGCCGTCTGATCTATAGAGAGGTCATTAGTGCAGACACTGGCTCAGGGAGATTTTTTTTCTTACTTGTTTTCTCCCATTGGAATACATAAAGAAATAAACAAAAGTCTTGGTTAAAGAATTATAAGCCACACCAAATGTGCACCTACAGAAATCTATAGAAAACTTCTAGGGGTATACATGAACAAAAAAGGCTGCTATTCAGTTTGTATGCATTTTTAATGTGAGTTTGCATGATCTGGCATGATATTTATAGCCATACTGAAAACATCAGCTGATAGTTTATCTTATTATTGAAAGTAAATTAACTACAGTAGCAATAGCATGGCAAGTTACTTAGATTTTATAGCATTTCCTAACAATAAGTATTTAAGTTGAACCAAGGACATTTAGTACATACAGTACATGCTCTATAAAAACAATAGTTTAGCTTTGAGTTATTTTTTTTTTATTAAACAAATATTTAGATTACAGTATTTTCTCCATTGGTTTGGCTCAGTTCTTGAAACAGGAGTTACATTCTCAATACTCTAAGATAGTTTTGTAAAACAGTCTTACAGTTCAGCACATCACTATAGCTCACTCGCAAAAGCTCATATCTTTCCCAAAACTGTTCGTTCATATGTCAAACTAAGTTTCCTTCTCATTTAACCAGTCAGTGCCCCCAAAATCCTTAGTCCCTATGGCATTGCGTAAGCACTGCAAGTCAAAATGTTTAATTGTTTTGTCACTATGACAGAGGACCATTAAAATATCCCTCTTGTCCACCTTTCAGTCTTAGCTCAGTTCTTGAAAATGGTTACTGAACAGTTTTTTTTGTCTTTTGACAGAATGCAATTGTGTAAAAAATTAAATAAAATAAATTGATAAGATTTAAAATATTATAAGAAATAAGGATTTTCAGTCTGATTGCATGAGAAAACCTAACTATTTTATGTTTTGTCAGTTCAGTGGCTAATTTGTACATGTTCAGTCGTACAAAAATGTACGATTTGTAAAAGGAGCCGTGGCACCCAACCCCACCCCTAAACCCAACCATCATTGGGGGATAAGCAAATCATACTAACAGGGCCGGAGCAAGCTGAACTGCCGCTCTAGGTAAAAGACCGTCACGCCGCCCTCAACCCGAAAGCGAAAACAAAAGTGAACGGTTTATGAAGTAAAGTGGTTGGTGTTGTCGCGGGATGAAAGTGGGGACCGGGGGGGGGAGGTTTGTGCAAATGTAAATAGTGTTGTAAGAAATGCACCAAAGCCACTGAGAAAAACTGTAAACTAAAAGCAGAGGGTTCAGGCATTGTGTTTGCACTGACATTTACTCTTGTAAATCTTGTAAACACTATCCCATGATGCACTCTGCCTTCGTTTTTCTGTTCACTCCTTATTTACCTTTGGGCTGGAATCATGTGATGAGGCGGCGGTGATGATAAAACAAAACTCACATATAATTTGAGCTTTTTGGTAATGACCAGATGTACATCTCCTTTCCAAGACGCAAGCTTTTAGAAGCTATCTATCCCTGTGTGTTGACAACTTAAACATGGCATTTATCTCTGAACAGGCTTTTTATACAATCGCAGGCAGCAAAAGTCATGAGGAATTGTCAGCAGATGCTGTTCTGTGAAGGAGATTTCAGATAAACATGAGATGTATTTATTTCACTCGCTGACGTGTGAACTTCTTCAGATTCTCCTTGACCGCGACGTTTCAAAACTTCACTTGACATTCATGGCTCATTTAAACTCTGGTGAAAGTGCAGGCTTATCTATTATCAGAGTCACTCAATGACGATTGTTTTGAGAAATCCTTGAAAGCCTCATTTTGTGTAGTTCTGGATGCTCTTGGTGACTCTTATTATTACTTTTTGCCTACAGTTTAAGACAAAGTTATTAGCATATGCCTGTAAAATTAGAATTCCTTGTGCTGTATTTTTAAACATAATATTTTAAATAAGTAGGTTCTAATATTTCTTTTTTTCTTTGCCATGATGACTGTACATAATATTTGCAACACATGCTCACTGTGGATACGTACCCCTGTCTACATTTCTGGAGAGTGCGAATTATGTAGCCAGAGGTACGTATGGCTGCATTTTGTTTTTAAAATGAACACTACGGGGCGGTCTGACGCCGCTGACAGCTTCTGTTTCTTTTCGTGATGATGGGGTTCGAGTCCGGTGAAAAACAGTTCCAGAAACCAGGCAAAACAAAAGCACAAAAATAAATAAATAAACAACAGGCTGAAAACGTGGTGAAATCACACAACCCCGACGGCTTTTCTTTTTCTGGATTGCTTTTGAAAACTTTGCTTTTGGGTCAGTCGGGCAGTCGGTCAGTCAACAGCAAGCTGACCTGGGGTGCGTTTCCAAAAACCGCCGTTAGCCAACTAAGGTCGTAAATTGTGTCGTTACAAAATTAGTTCGTTGATTTGGCGTTTCCCAAATCCGTTGTTCCAACGAACATTTGCAAACTGTGTTGCAAACTTCTATGCTTGTAACTACACCTCTGGAGCTGTAGTTAGAAATGTAGTTTCTGGTTGTGTTCTATTCCCACTTATCCCCCCTATGCCCTATTCTTTTATAACATTCTAACATTTAAACTTGGAATGATTTTTAAAGTAAAACACTAAAGTCATCACTCTTATGTTGCGTTCACACCAGACGCGAAACGCGCGGATAAATCGCGCTATTCACGCGTAAATAGACGCGTGAACATTTAAGTTTACTCGCTTCATTCACGCGTCAAATCCGCTTCATTCGTGCGTCAAAATCACTTCAGAACAGACGCAAATTCACGTCATGGGCAGGGCTTCTGTCTGCCAGGTGACTGTAGCTTCGTTGCTAAATGGCTAACATGGATTTTATTGAGAAAATAACTGGCTCATGTTGGGTGGCTCAGTGGTTAGCACTGTCGCCTCACAGCAAGAAGGTCGCTGGTTCGAGGCCCGGCTGGGTCATTTCTGTGTGGAGTTTGCATGTTCTCCCCATGTTGGCGTGGGTTACCTATGGGTGCTCTGGTTTCCACAACATGCGCTAGAGGTGAATTGAATAAACTAAACTGTACGTAGTGTGTGTGTGTGTGAATGTGCGTGTGTATAGTTGTTTTACAGTACTGGGTTGCGGCTGGAATGGCACCCACTGCGTAAAACATATGGGAATAGTGGCGGTTCATTCCGCTGTGGCAACCCCTGATAAATCAGTGACTAAGCCGAATGGAAATGAATGAATGTATGATTAATGTAAGTTAATTTGATTGAACTAAAAAATAAGATGATGCAGTGGCGCAGTAGGTAGTGCTGTCGCCTCACAGCAGGAAGGTCGCTGGTTCGAGCCTCGGCTGGGTCAGTTGGCGTTTCTGTGTGGAGTTTGCATGTTCTCCCTGCATTCGTGTGAGTTTCCTCCGGGTGTTCCGGTTTCCCCCACAGTTCAAAGACATGCGGTACAGATGAATTGGGTAGGCTAAAATTGTCCATAGTTTATGAGTGTGAATGAGTGCGTATGGAAGTTTCCCAGTGATGGGTTGCAGCTGGAAGGGCATCCGCTGCGTGAAAACATATGCTGGATAAGTTGGAGGTTCATTCCGCTGTGGCGACCCCGGATTAATAAAGAGACTAAGCCGAAAAGAAAATGAATGAATGAATAAAAAATAAGCCAGAAAGATATGTACAAATGCACATATCTCTGTATAAAGAGAAACTCTGCTGAACTTGCTGTTTGGGCTGCAGAGATAGCCAACATTAACACTCTCTTGCTGTCAAAAAAACCCCACCAAAGGCTCTTCTTGTCACTGTGGCTTATTTTGTGTATATTTTATCGTGTTTACAGAAGAGGGCTGCTACAATAGAAGCATGCCATTAAATGTTTAAAACAGTTATTTGCATATGTATTTAAGCCGTCATTGTGACAGCACAACTAGACAAGCTGTGTATGCGTGTGTGATGTTGACCACTGTTAATCTAAGCATGCCGCTGTACTTCATTCGCATTTATAGACTGACATTTGCAAATGAATAACAGCACGCAAGAGTTTGTTTGTGTGTGTTTTCGGCTTTCCTCCAGTAGCGCACACTTTGTTGTTATTCCTCCCTGATCAGACCCACAGCACAGTCAAAATGTCAGGTCCATTCAGGCGTAATAAACGGCACACAAGACTTGAATAAAAAACAAAAACTGCTAAATTAGATGCTACAGATCCAGATATACTGTTGATTAGTGATGTGCGATACCACTGGTTTCCTATCCGATCCAATACCTAGTAAAATGAAGGCGAGTATCGGCGATACCGATCCGATACCGATACTGCCCAAAAATTACTGTTTGGGAAATTAAAGTAACAAGTAGTGTACTTAAAGTGTCCCTTCATACTGAATACTAGGCATATCACAGATTATTCTTGCTTATTGATGAAGTATTATCATACAAAAAAAATAAAGAGCCAACGTACATATTTGTTGACAGCATCTGAGCATGTATATCTTAAAACGCCTGCCTGAACATTTCATTCACACTTCTACATTTAGTGACATGTTAATCCGGTTCCCCTGAAAGTGTTGTTAACCCTTTTCCGTTGTTTTATCATTGTCACAAAAAACTAAAGCCTGCAAAATACAGCCACATTTTCTCCCTCTGTACCTGGATAGTGCCTGCCTGCTGCACCTAACTGTACGTTCACACCGAAAGCAGCAAGAGCGTCAAAGGTCGCTCTGGCCGCCCTGGCGACAACGCTGTCTGCCTTGAGCTCCGGCGGCGAGAGCGTCAAAATTCGCTACACATTGATCTCGTATTTAAAGGAGCCGTTGCTGCATATCATATCAGTTACACTCCCGCATAAAACATGCTTTTTAGCGTGAAGGTGTTGCACACTTATTATCAAATTCCCTTAACTACGGAAGATCTAGTTGCATGTGGTGTGGCTTTGCTCCACTATGTGTCCATATGTCTGAAATATTCTGAAGCAGCAGTACTGTTTTGTATTGTCGCATGAAATTCCCGCTTTTTTTAAAGAAAAAAAAAATATATATATATAACATTGATGCACATCAGTAACTCGCCAGTAACTTTTTTTAATCTACGTTCCAGTAAGAAAACATTGCAAATAATTGGAAATCCAGCGACCGCAATAATTAAACCCTTGGGAACAACTGTGGCCGGAACCAAAGTTTACAGTGACTGTGTTCTCTGACTCCTCTCAAGCGGTGGACTTCTACATTCCGATTGCTTGCCGCCGAACCGCATCATAGCTCATTACCATAAAGTTGACTTGATTTCAATTTTAACGCGCTGCTCCTCGCCGCTTATCACCGCCGGCTCCCATTGAAAATGAATGACTTCCGGCTACTTTGACGCTCTCGCCGCTTTCGGTGTGAACGTACAGTAAGGACTCTGAAAGTGATGTCTGTCTCGCCCCAGCAGCACATGTGCCTCTCCTTTCCTCCTCTTCTGACTGCGTAGTCATGACGTTGACATTGATCTGAAAACATATTAAAAATCAGGTGGCCACAAGGGCCACATCGGTCAGTCAGTCAGTCAGTCAGTCAGTCAGTCAGTCAGTCAGTCGACAGAGGCCTCTGGTAGATTTATGCGAGAACAGCAGGCGCGAATGGCACTCGTGGGAGAAATTTGAGCATACCTACCAACATTTGCCTCTGATAATCCGGGGACGAGGATGTCGGGGGTGAGGTCTCTGAATAACACAGTTGAGAACCGGGTTAGTAACTGTACCATGCACCGGGTTTCGGGTGGCCGCTGCGATCAAATACTATACCAAAGTTGGCAAGCCGAGTGTCTTACAGACTGTACCAAAAAGCTGAGGACCCTGGTGGAGGGGTTGGGGGGTTAAATTACGGGAGTTTTCCAGGAGAAATACCAAAACGGGAGGGTGGCAGGAGATGAGTCTGAAATACGGGAGACTCCCAGGAAAAACATACACAACGGCCTCTGGTGGATTCGCAAAAACAAAAACTGCAACAAAAAAAAAGTAGCTCCTGGTACATATTTGGCGCTCTCCTGAAATGTATACAGGGGTACGTATCAATAATGAGCTTGGGTTGAAAATAAAATGTAGTGTGTGAATTCAGGTCAACTTGGACACTTTTCCTTGGTCATCTCAATGGCAAAAAGTGTCCCAATTGACCTGAATTCACACTATATCGTTTGAACATTTAATAATATTTTATTTACTTACTCCCAGGGCTGTTTAAATCGAAGTTGATATACTGTATAGATGCACCATTTTGGTGTTTCATAATATCTAATTTTTACGAGGTGGGTCGTTAGCCCAACGCTCAACCCCCGACCTGGAGGACCAGGACTTACACACATACACCACGGACAGTTTAGCTTACCCAATTCCCCTATAGCGCATGTCTTTGGACTGTGGGGGAAACCGGAGCACCCTGAGGAAACCCACGCCAACACGGGGAGAACATGCAAACTCCACTCAGAAATGCCAACTGACCCAACTGGCGCTCAAACCAGCGAACTTCTTTCGGTGAGGCGACAGGGCTACCCAACGCGCCACTGTGGCACCAAAAATAATTTACTTACTCTTTTCAAAAGATCTTTAAAACCACCAAATACTCTTAAATAATTCCTTATGAATGCAATCCTTAATTTAGTACTAAAATTATTAATTTTACAGTATATGAAAATACAAGAATTAAGCACACAGGTCAAGTATACAGCATTTGGATTTATAAACTGCGTACTAATGTATATTAATGAGTTAATTAACAAATGATGAACGATTTATGCTTAATAAAAGATTCATAGTGTGCTGTTATTATAAACTGTTGAACATGTGCACTGTTTTGGGCATGGTAATCACACACAGAAAAATCAGATACCATCACAGCCTCATTTCCTATAATTAATAGCAGTCATCTCACAGTTCAGTGACATTTGACACGTATAAAACTGCGATCTTGCTTTTTATCTCTACGGCATTTCAAAAGATGTCTTGACGATTTGAGTCTTTATGATTACATTGCCGCTCGCACAAAGCTGTCTTTATGGCGCAGACTGAGAAATCAATATGTAATTGTGTCATGAAAGCTCAACGTTTCAGAGCCCCCCATTTGACCAGAAATCCCTGTTCAGCTCTGTGATCTCGTTATATGTAATTGATGTCTTGGATGACATGTGACATCGGGGACTTTAATAAACAGCAGGTAAATTGGCGGCTTTAATGAGTGATAAGATGGGCAGGCAGGGATAAGTGGGATTTATTGCTATTAGATTGCTGAAAAACCCTCGCTCCGTTTAGACACAGTAGACTGAAATGTCAAAGAAACGTGAACTTCAAACCAAATATTTGTGTCACACTTTAATTAAAGCTACAATTTGCACTATTAATAAACCATCAACTTAGATTTTAGTTCAATAAACTGCAAATTTGCTGTTAATTAATAGTTATTAGAGTAGCAGTTGGGTTCTTTCTGATTAATGTTTACTGGTGCATGGGCGGAGTCAACCTGTCACTCAAACGACATCCAGTTATGTACATTTTTTGGTAACACTTTAGTTTAAGTAACAATTCACATCATTTAAGATACAATTCTTGCTATTAATAAACCCTCAGCTTACATTTTAGTTCAATAAACTACAAATTTGCTGCTAATTACTAGTTATTAAGGTATCACACAGGTCTTTTCCAATTGTGTTTACTGGTGCATGGGCGGAGTCAACCTGTCACTCACATGACATCCAGTTATTTACATTTTTGGTAACTCTTTAGTAACATTTCACACTATTTAAGATACAATTTTCACTATTAATAAACCATCAACTTAGATTTTAGCTCAATGAACGACTAATTTGCTGCTAATTAATAGTTAATAAGGTAGCAGTTGGGTCTTTTCTGATTGGTGTTTACTAGTGGAAGGGCGGAGTCAACCTGTCACTCAAAAGACATCCAGTTGTTTACATTTTTTTTACATTTAGTAACATTTTTTTAGTAACACTTTAGTTTAAGTAACAATTCACATAATTTAAGATACAATTCCTGCCATTAATAAACCCTCAGCTTACATGTTAGTTCAATTTTAGTTAATAAGGTAGCAGCTGGGTCTTTTCTGATTGGTGTTTACTAGTGGAAGGGCGGAGTCAACCTGTCACTCAAAAGACATCCAGTTGTTTACATTTTTTGGGTAACATTTTAGTAAGTAACAATTCACACAATTTAAGCTAATTCTCTCTATTAAACCCTCAACTTAGATTTTAGCTCAATAAACTACTAATTTGCTGCTAATTAATAGTTAATAAGGTAGCAGTTGGGTCTTTTCTGTTTGGTGTTTACTAGTGGAAGGGCGGAGTCAACCTGTCACTCACATGACATCCAATTATGTAAATTTTTTGGTAACTCTTTAGTAACAATTCACGCCATTTAAGATACAATTCTTGCTATTAATAAACCATCAGCTTACATTTTAGTTCAATAAACTACTAATTTGCTGTTAATTAATAGTTATTAGAGTAGCAGTTGAGTTTTTTCCGATTGGTGTTTCCTGGTGCATGGGCGGAGTCAACCTGTCACTCAAAAGACATCCAGTTATGTACATTTTTTGGTAACACTTTAGTTTAAGTAACAATTCACATCATTTAAGATACAATTCTTGCTATTAATAAACCCTCAGCTTACATTTTAGTTCAATAAACTACCAATTTGCTGCTAATTACTAGTTATTAAGGTATCACACAGGTCTTTTCCGATTGTGTTTACTGGTACATGGGCGGAGTCAACCTGTCACTCACATGACATCCAGTTATGTACATTTTTTGGTAATATTTTTTAGCCATTTTGAAACCAGTTGAAACTAACCGAAAAGCATGTCATTAGTGGAATTGCATTATGATTCGTCAGAATTAATGCGGGGAAACTGACATGTGCAACTCATGAAAGTAAATAAGAGAGGAGGAGAAAATGGTGCATGTTGTAACCCAGGCTCATTCTGAAAACACACCCATTTCTGGAGATCTGGAGATGCGGTATGACACCATTCAATTTTATGCTACTAGCTGACCGCTTACTTCCATGTGGACGGCTTTCCCACTGTTACTAGTTTGTCAGGTGGCTCACCACATACATGGGCGGACTTTTGACGTGGAGAGGAGTTGGTTCGAGTTGGTTTGAGTCTGGTGAAGATTGGTTCCAGAAAGCGGGTGAAACAAAAACAAAAGGCATAAAATAATCAAGTAAATAGCAGGGTGAGAATGTGGTAAAATCTGAAAACGTGGTAAAATCAGGCGGTGGTGAGGGTTTTTCCTTTTCTGGATTGCTTTTGAAAACACTATCGGTTGGGTTTAGGGACGGAGGAGGGTGGGTCAGTTGGTCAGTCAGTCAGTAAGTCAGTCGACAGCGGCCTCTGGTGGATTTACGCGACAACAGCAGGTGCGAATGGCACTCGAGAGAAATTTGAGATCTAAAAAAAAACATAGACAGCGGCCTCTAGTGGATTCAGGAAAACAAAAACTGCCAATAAAAACTTACCTCCTGCTCTCCGGAACTGTATACAGGGGTACGTTTTCAGAATTAGCCTAGGTTGGCATTTTAAAATGAAAACGTAATAGTGTAGACATGGCCTCAATATCTCAAACTGCTCAAGATGTAGACTGAACCTTATAATTCCAAGGTGGCAATTTTTTATTTACTCTAATATCAGTCACAGTGTGGAAAAGATGATTGGAACGTCTGTTTCATGCAGACTTCAATCATATCTCAGATTGGACAGACATGCTCCCTTAGCTTTGTTTTAAGTTCAAAGGTTAGACACACTTGAAGATTTCAGGTAAATATGCAGATGAAGTCAGAATTATTAACACACATTTCTAATTATAATAGTTTTAATAACTCATTTCTAATAACTGATTTCTTTTATATTTGCCATGATGACAGCACATAATATTAGACTAGATATTCGTCAAGATACTAGTATTCAGCTTAAAGTGACATGTAAAGGCTTAACTAGGTTAAAGTTAGGGTAATTAGGTCATTCATTAAGTCATTGATTATATAACATTGGTTTGTTCTGTAGACAATTGAAAAAAAAATTGCTTAAGGGGGCTAATAATATTGATACTAAAATGAAAACAAACTGCTTTTATTCTAGCCAAAATAAAACAAATCAGACTTTCTCCAGAAGAAAAAAAAATATTATAGGAAATGCTGTGAAAAATGTCTTGCTCTGTTAAACATCATTAGGGAAATTTATTTGAAAGAGAAACCAAAAATTCACAGAGGGGTGAATAATTTTGATTTCAGCTGTATGTTTTTCTGCATTTTCTTTACTATTTCCCTTTCAGCCGCTGTAGTTCTGACAAGATGTATTTATTTCCTTTGAGTGATTCTCTCTCACTCTGCTACCCTGACTCAGTGTCTGGACAGATTTAGTCTTTATTTGATGTCCAGATCATTGATTTTCCTTCCATCACACAGCAGTGATGAATGTGCTGCTGTTGATGTTCTGTGAGAGCGAGGGATCGAGTGTGAAGAAGTGTTTCTCGGATTGTCTGTAGCTGATTAAGTGTTTGTGGATAGTAATAAAGAGCCGCTCTCAGTGTCGCTCTCCATCCGCACCGATGTATGCTTACTTGCCAAGGTGTAGAGAGAAATGTTTCTTTGTGTGCGAGAGTGTTTCTGATATTCGATTCAGGAATTTTTCAGAAAGAGGATTTCTGTCATTCTTTATTTAGCAAAAAAAAAAAAAAATCTAACTCAAGCATTGCTCACATAATTAACCCTTGTGTGTGTGTGTGTGTGTGTGTGTGTGTGTGTGTGTGTGTGTGTGTGTGTGTGTGTGTGTGTGTGTGTGTGTGTGTATATAGTGGTGTAACGGATCACAAATCTGCATTACATTTTTTTAGTCAGGGATTGGACCATTTTTCGGATCAGCAAAAAAGTGAGGAGAAAAATGTCATTTGCTTTCCATTTATATAAAAATATTACTGCAAAAAACATTGGTGGATGGTGGAGGACTGTCACAGATGAAAGTGAGCGGGGCGTAAGTGTCGCGGACGAAAGTGAAGAGGGTTGGGGAGTCGGACGACTATACATATACATATACATATATATATATATATATATATATATATATATATATATATATATATATATATATATATATATATTTGTATTAGTATAATCATGGTAGTGTTTGGTGTAAATATCATAGTATATGAATAATCAAGCAACTGTCCGTATCACCTGCATACAGTTGCAATCAGAATTATTCAACCCCCTGATTTATTAGCCCCCCTGTTTATTTTTTTCCCCAATTTCTGTTTAATGGAGAGAAAAAAATTTCAACACATTTCTAAACATAATATTTTAATAACTCATCTCTAATAACTGACTTATTTTATCTTTGTCATGATGACAGTAAATAATATTTTTCAAGACACTTCTATACAGCTTAAAGTGACATTTAAAGGCTTAACTAGGTTAATTAGGTTAACTAGGCAGGTTAGGGTAATTAGGCAAGTTATTGTATAATGATGGTTTGTTTTGTAGACTATTGAAAAAATATATAGCTTAAAGGGGCTAATAATTTTGACCTTAAAATGGGTTTTAAAAAATTCAAAACTGCTTTTATTCTAGCTGAAATAAAACAAATAAGACTTTCTCCAGAAGAAAAAATATTATCAGACATACTGTGAAAATTTCCCTGCTCTGTTAAACATAATTTGGGAAATATTTAAAAAAGAAAAAAAAAATTCAAAGGGGGTTCAATAATTCTGATTGCAACTGTAGCAACTGGGGTAGGGTTTGTGGCAAAAATGTCACCAAAATAGCAAAAATGCCCCTTATTATGAATATTTCAAATGTCGTTATTACACATTTGGGACTTTTGCAACATTAAAGCCCAGTTTCACAAGCAGCGCTTAGATTAAGCCAGGACCAGGCCTTCGATAAATTAGGCTATTTATGGCACATTTATAAAATGGCCTTAGAAAATATATTACTGGTGTGCACTTGGAGACAAAAAAATTTGACTGACGTATTTTAAGGCATCTCACTGCAAGTTATTTTGAGTTGAGACAGCTCAAACATGCAATTTAATCTTGACTAGCCTTAAACCTTGTTTTGTGAAACCGGGGGTATACAGGTATGTGTCTAATTGTGTGGTTAACATTAAAACACTATACTGATATTTTAAAAACAATTACAAAGGGAGTAAATGAAGCATATTTAGTTAATATTTGAAACTTGGAAAGCTTCAGTTTGATTAAGTTTTCCTTCACTGTCATGACTCGAGCATATACACTCACCGGCCACTTTATTAGGTATCCAACTGCTCGTTAACGCACATTTCTAATCAGCCAATCACATGGCAGCAACTCAGTGCATGTAGGCATGGTCAGGATGATCTTCTGCAGCTCAAAGCGAGCATCAGAATGGGCAAGAAAGGGGATTTAAGTGACTTTAAATGTGGCATGGTTGTTTGTGCCAGACGGGCTGCTCTGAGCATTTCAGAAACTGCTGATCTACTGGGATTTTCATCAAGGCATTTGTGCCCACAGAACTGCTGCTCACTGGACATTTTAATTGCGATTTGCAATTACAATTGTCCCTACAGTGTGTATGTAAAGTTTCAGCTCATAATACCACACAAATAATGTTTCGTAACTATCTGAAACTGCCCCTTTCAGGCTTTGATTCTAATTGTGGCGTTTTGGTGACTGTCGCTTTAAATTGAAATGAGAGTGTGCTCTTTTCAAAAGAGGACGAAGCTACAAATGCCAATGTGTCAGCATAGTGGCAGATTCAAAAACAAGACTACTGTCCTATGCTAATGAGGGAGAGATGGTCACTAGTGGGCGGGGCTTTCCCCCTCTGATGACACGTACTAAGAGAGAATGTCAATCAAAGTGTTTCTGCAGACTGTTTTGATCAAGTCTGATTATAAACAAATATAATTAATACATTTTTACCATTAGAAGCTGGTTATATTCACACACTGTTTAAACCCTTTACGAAAGGGATTTTTGTATAATAGGCCTCCTTTAAAACTAAAAGCAAGCCAATCTTGAAAATCCACTGCTTTTCTTTCTTTATTAGCTTTGTTGTGATTGTGGGTTGAAATGTTTTGTGGGAGCGTCATGGTTCGGTGATTTGTTGATGCACTTTTGCACTGACCGCTTGTCTGCTGTCTCATTAGTAACCCGATCATGTGTTTTCAGTTTGTCAGCGGTGGTCTCTGCGCTGAAACTCCAGCAGATGCTCCAGCAGATTCAGACCCACAGCCTTCAGAGAGACAAGAAGACTATAAGAGCCGGCTGGCATCCACTCAACATGTTCCCTCAGCAGTCAACACTCACGAGACACACATATGAAGACCACTTTAAAAGTCTGATGTCAACTGTAAGCGTGGCGCACACATCCAGTTGGCTCTTAGTACTTGCAAACGTTCATTCTGTAATTAAAAAGTGAACTTGATCTAATTGGATTGATTTATGCAAATAAGATCATACATATATCTTTAAAAATAATAATATGGTACACTGAAAAAAAAACATTGATTGGATTTACAATATTTTTTTTAAGGTAAGTGGTTCCAAACAATATATATGGCCTGACATTTAGTAATACTCAATTTAATTAGTTTAACTTCAGCCTGTATAAAGTGTTTGCAACCACTTACCTTAAAAAAAATGTTGTAAATCCAATCATTTTCTTTTAAGTGCAATTAAAAAGTGATTTTTATCTAATTGGATCAATGCTGCATTGATTTATGCAAATAAGATCATACATTTCTCTTTAAAAATAATAATATGGCATTGAAGTTGTCATGGGTGGCTCACTCACAAATGCACGGATCACAGGAATTATCCAAACAACACATATTTATTAACAAAAAGCACTTAAAACAGGGACTAGACCATTGAACAGTCAGGAGTTTGACAAAACAATACCACACAAGGAACTGAATGAATACAGGGGTATAAAAACACAGGGCAAGATTGAACTGGGGTCCGTTCTTCGTACCTTGCTTTAACAATCTAAGACAGGGGTGTCCAAACTCGGTCCTGGAGGGCCGATGTCCTGGAGAGTTCAGCTCCAACCCTAATCAAACACACCTGAACCTGCTAATCAAGCTCTTACTGGATATACTAGAAACTTCCTGGCAGGTGTGTTGAAGCAAGTTGGAGCTAAACTCAGCAGGACAGCGGCCCTCCAGGACCAAGTTTGGACACCCCTGATCTAAGAGGATTTGGCAGATCCTGGATCTTTTAATCTTGATAACTGATCTCTGGCTAATTTGGTTTTTCAAACAAGTTTGGGAATCAGATTAAAATGTCAGGATGAACTGATCTGAGATTGCTGCGTGTGTTGTGATTTATCCATCCTCGAAATCATGATCAGCAATGCAACGATTGGCTGATGGCACAGCAGAGTAATGACATCATCTGATTAATATTCAATTATCCATGTGAGCAAAATGACATAAATTCGTAGTAAATGGTTTGTTAAATATGATACGCAGTAACTTGTGGGCTGCAGGCTTTACACTTTCATGTGTCAAGAGTATTTAGCAATTTATTCACTGGAAAAAATGCTTTTCTTACTTAGATTTTTTTGTCTTGTTTTTGTCCAAATATCTACAAAATCTTAAATCGAGAAGAATTTTCTAGGCATGCAAAACATGTCTTGTTTTTAGAAATAATATGACAAAATTAAAGTGAGTTTTTCTTTAAAACAGGCTAAATAATCTGCCAATGGGGTAAGCAAAATAATCTTGTTTTTCATTTTGACGTAAGATTATTTTGCTTACCCCATTGGGAGATTATTTAGCTTGTTTTAAAGAAAAACTCACTTAATTTTGGCATATTATTTCTGAAAACAAGACAATTGTTTTTGCTTGCCTAGAAAATTCTTCTTGATTTAAGAATTTGTAGATATTTGGACTAAAAACAAGACAAACAATCTAAGTAAGAAAAATATTTTTTGCAGTGTTTCGTTTTACATTCAGAATTATTTTTTTGGATTTTCCTTATTATAGTAGCCTATTTACGATTCTTAATCGGTGTAAAGAATAACTGGCTGTTTAACTTTTCAATTTTGCATCTAAAAGCATTTTGATATCACTAATGGTGTCTGCAACTTTTGCAAAGCATCAAATCACCGACATGTTAGCTGTCAAAACTGCATAAATGATTATTCCTTTAAAAAAACAGTTGAATATTGTGCATGTCTATCATATACAAATTGTACTAAAGCTGGTACCTTGAAATAAAGCTAAAAAGTCCATATTTATAAATGTTCTTTCTGAACTCCTTGGGGAGAACCATCCCATGACAGTCTTTGTAGGGCCTACTTTTATGTGTGCAGGTGCAGGTATATATATATATATACAGGGCTTGACATTAACTTTTTTGATCACCAGCCAGTCTGGCTAGTAGTTTTCCAACGTTACTAGTCACTCGCCATTTTCACTAGCCACAATTTTGTTGTTGGGAAAATATATTTTATATACATAAATATGACTTTGACATGCTAAAATGACTTCATTTAGATTTTGTGGAATGTCCACACGCCTCCTCATTCATGTCACTTTTGTTTATGAGCTTGCTCAGGGAGCATGAGCACATGGGTCATGGTTTCATAATGTTGTACTCAATTAGTTTTTATTTCACATGACTTTTCAGAGCTCAAAGGATTTACCAAATTGATCTCTAACCACACTAAAGATAAATAAATAATTATTTCTTAGCCACAAATGTTAAATAATGTGTCAAAACAAGCAAAATAAAGCTGTATACTATACGTTTTATTTAACAAACATTTCTTAAAAAAAAAAAGAAAAGAAAAAGCAGTTAACACTAGTTAACTACACATAAATGGGAAGTTAATAGCCTATATCCTGTTTAAATAATGGTTAAAGCTAAAGCAACCGGTGCTGCTTACAAAAACCAATATGGAGCTCTTGAAAGCAGCAGGACTGTGGGTGCATGAACATAACTATTTGTCTAGTCTGTTTAAAAGAGAACCGATCACACCTGTTGCATTTCCAGGCACGGTTGTTTCAAGCAAGGAAACGGGAGTGCGCACGTGTTTTAAACAGTCGCGCGGATCACATCAGCTGTTGGCGTGAGTGATTATCCTCTCATTCGGTAATCAACCGACTTTCTTGTGCCCGCACAAACACAATTATATTTGTCAGTCATGCTGCGTCTCGATTCTAGGATCGCATTTGCACGAATATTGCGTCGTCCTTATTGTCGAACCCTGCTTTTAAGAAAACTACAATTTAAAAATAATTTTCAACCAGCCAAAGTGGCTAGTGGAGGTGTCTGTCTAACCCGCCACAGCTAAAATCTACCCGCATTTGGCGGGTTGGCAGGTGTTAATGTAAAGCCCTGTATATATATATTGAGCTACCAGACCTGTTGCTATGACAACAACTCTCAGATGAGTTTTGAAGAACGAAATGATCCTGGATCGTGTCAAATCGACCATAACCAAATCCAACTAATTGAGTAATCAATGTACGAATAACGGACCCCTGATTACAAACAGGTTGAGACAACAGGTGAAACTAATGAACATTAACACACAGCGGGAAACAGAACTAAGGAGACACATGACAAACACAAGCACATGGAACAAAGCACATAGGACATCACATGACATTACACAACACACTAGGTGCGTCCCAAATCGCATACTTACGCACTATTCTACGTCATTTTGTAGTATAAATAGTGTTAGTAGTGCGTTCACACTAAAAACTCTAAAAATAATAAGTGCACTTTAATTACCTGGATGATACACTCATATAACCGGTAAAATGAAGTGTGGAAAGTTGGACACTTCACACACTTTATGGTCGCAACTTTGCCCACGTAGCGGAAAGGGCGGAGCTTTTAGGCGCTCATATTGGATTAGATTATTTAAAGAGTGGAGGAACTATGACGTCACCTTGTAGGCTAATCAGCTACTAGCATAAAAGTGGTTCCCTTGATAAAATCCCTATAGGATTTTCCCATAGGGTTTTCGAAGATTGCAAAAAATAAGCTCTGTGTTCAAACACTGCTCAATACACTTACACGTTTTGTCCAGCCGGATAAAGAATCATTTACTTAATTAATTTTGTGGGTGAACTATCCCTTTAACATTAAATACTAATTACAATCAAACTAACAATGAACAATACAATTAATAAAATATATATTAAAGTCAACATAGGCTCATTCTGAAAATGTAGCCCTATATACATTTCTGGAGATTTTGAATTATGTAGTCAGAGATACGCATGCCTGCATTTCGTCTTTAAAATGAACGCTACGGGGCGGTATGACGCCGTTCCTTTTCACATTAGCAGCTGACCTCTTACCTCCATATGGAGCTCGCCATGTACATCAGAGGATTTGAGACGCAGAACAAAGTTGACCACAACGACGGGGTTCGAGTCTGGTGAAGAACGATTCAAGAAAGCAGCTAAGACAAAAACAAAAGCCAAAAATAAACAAGTAAATCACAGGGTGAGAATGTGGTCAAATCTGAAAATGTGGTAAAAATCAGGGTGGTGCGAGGGCTTTTCTTTTTCTGGATTGCTTTTAAAAACACTTTCGGTTTGGTTTAGGGGAAGTGGGTGGGCAGGGTTATCGTCGATTGGTCAGTCAGTCAGTCAGTCAGTCAGTCAGTCAGTCAGTCAGTCAGTCAGTCGACATCGGCCTCTGGTGGATTTACGTGAGAACAGCAGGTGTGAATGGCACTCGCGAGAGAAATTTGAGATCTGAAAAAGCGTACACAGCGGCCTCTGGTGGATTCGCGAAAACAAAAACTGCAAATAAAACATAGCTCCTGGGATGTATTTTGCGATCTCCAGAAATGTATACAAGGGTACGTTTTCAGAATGAGCCCAGGTTGATTACAGTTCAAAAGTCAAATCTGTTAACATTAGTTAATGAACATGTTTTTATTAACACTACCAAAGGCTAACAACATGACATTCACCCGCCATTAGTGCCCGTAAAGAATGGTCACATAATTACTTGGTGCCCTTTTAAGTGCACTCATTCAGACTAAGAGTCTGAAATTGTCATCATTACATTTACACAGTCACAGTGCCTTTGATATGATGTGGCCTTTTCAATTAATTTAACAATAAAAGAATCTGTCCAAGACACTTCTCTGTATTGATTGAATTCAGAATTGCTAATTCATAATAGCTTTTATTTTCAAGCCTATCTAGGTGGCTGTCAGAGTTTCTGTGGGTTTTGACATTGATCTGATACGGCTTCTTTTCTCCAACCACTTAACTTTAAATCACCTTTCTTGAGATATATTTCATGTCATTTTTACCTCACAATCAATTTTCATTCAAAGTGCAGAATAGGCCTGATGTTTGATTACTTAATAAGCCATTTACTGCAGACACGCGGCTCTGTCAAAAGCTGAATTAACATTGCCAGCACTAAATCAATATTAGCCCAGTCAATGTGTGTCTGACGATTGCTGATACTCTAATCCACAGCTTTCTGAATGGACATTCACAATTTCATATTAGATATTATTCACATCTGACTCATTGGCAATATGTACCTCAGCCTAAATGTATTTATTTTATTTTTTTGGGAAATGTAAAATATACTAAATAGAGTACATATTAGATTAAACTGATGCCCTCCTATGGTCAGCATCAATGGTGGGAAGAGTACTGAACAAACCTAATCAAGTAAAAGTACCATTACTTACCCAAAAAGTGTAGTATAGGTAGAGTAAAAGCTCATCAGTAACTTACTGTAAATCAATTACAGCAACAATTTTGTATTTACTTTTATGGCACAATTTATCTTGCTGTATATGTATATTTACAGAGTTGGATGTATATCTTTACTGTAAAATATACAGTAAATATTGCATAACTGTCCTACAGTAAAATAAAGTCCATATTACAGTTAAATACTGTATAATTTACAAAAAATGTTGTGAATACACTGTGAAAGGTTGCAGTATAAAAAAAAATCCATAAAATTGACGGTAAAAAAACGGCAGCTGTGGTTGCCGGTATTTAACTGTAAAAAATACGGTACAAACCGTAAAAGTAAATTCTCATTTTTACAGTAAGCTACCGTATTTTATTAATTTATAGCGGTAATATGTCTGTATTTTAAATTAGCAACATCTACACAACTTTTGTTACGCAGATAGACATGATAACACAGCCGTATGCAGGTGGTGATGAGAAAGTTCATACATAACGAACCAATGCTCATCACAAACAACTTTTCCCACAATCAGAAAAGTGTATCAGTGTAAGGAAGGTGCTCAGTGTCATTCACACAGCTACTAAACACCAGTATGGTAACACACATAAAATTAAAGTCATGAAATAAACATTGTTTATCAACATTAGATGTAACATAACTCACTAATGTCCATCACTGATGGGGAAACAACTAAAAAGATCCATAGTAATGTCAACAAAAAGCATAAAAACTGATGTGCCATGCAGGGGATTCTGGGAAAGTCAATTTACAGTTATTCGTCGTATATATTAAGGAAACATACTGTTAACCAGGTTACAGATTTGTACTGTAGCATTTTTACAGTTTTTTACCATTGAAATCACGGCCATTTTTTACAGTGTGATGCGTTTGCATCTTCTGTGTTGAAGTTGTTCTGTATGATGGGATTTTTCTACGTGTGATTTGACTGATCAGGAATCACATGAATGATTATTCTACTTTAGACAATCGCTATAGACGAGTGAAAAAATAATGACTGCAGTTTAAAGTAACCCAGCAGGCACAAGACGTCAACATGATGTCAGATTGACATTGTTCCCCAATGTTACGGGGACGTTGCATTTTGTTTGGAAATGAAAATCGGCTTGATATCAGAACCCAAAGTAAGGCTGACGTCAATGTCCAACGTCCAATCTAAAATTAACCAAATATCAACATCTAATGGTGTTACTGCTTGAGGTTGTGTGGACGTTACCACTATGATGTCTATCAGACGTTGGATTTTGGTTGCCATACCTGACGAATAAATGTCAGTATTTGACGTCAATATGACGTTGGTTGAAGATGTTGGCTCGATGTTGGATTTTGGTCACTTTCCAACACAATCTAAAATCAAACAAATATCAACGTTATTTGACTTGTTATTGGACGTCAAAATAAGGTTGTCCTTAGCCCCTGGCTAGACATTAGGTGCGTTCGACTTCATGCAGCGCTGCGCAGATCGATCAAAGTCTGTCTTAAAGTGGTGCATGCTGGTTAGAAATTTTGTCCGGACTGATGCTGTGCTGACGCCATGTGACTGTCACATGTGGCATCAAAGTACCGCGACAGCACTCCGAGATCAGACGACTGACTCAGCCCGCGCAGCACCTGAAGAGCGCCTGCTGGAGCTAAGATGACATCACTGATGTTACACGATTGGCCGAGATCACAGCATGACAACAACCACGTGTGTTTCGGGTTTATTATTGGAGAAATTCCGATTCACAAATTTCAAAACAATTAACTTTTCATACCCTTTCTATCTTGTACACATCATGCTTATTAAAAGACTACAAATATTTTACTGCACCATCATCTTTTGTTAAATAATTTGTTCATAATGTCTAGATTGTTTGAACAGGTTGATTCTGCCTTTTTTATACAGACTACTGTATTATACATTTTAGTGAATGACCAAATATTAACTCAAATAAGTCTTACAGACTTATAATAAAATAATTATCATCATTGATCCTGACACCCCTATCAAGATTTCTTAACAAATTAAGTAAAAAATATTTTATTAAATATAAAACTGTATGATTCTTAAATATTTTATTTCCTGTTAAGCCGTTTATGCAGAAATGTTAAAAGTGTCATTGATGTACCTGCTCTTTCTGGGTATTTTCTATTCAGTGTAGCTCATTTATTGTGGTCCTTTTGTTCAATCTCTATGGATTAAAGTGCTTTTTAAAAAATGTTTTCATTATCCAAAATAATCATTGTTTAAGACTTAATCAAAACATCTTGTTTTGGGTTTTACACTAATATATATTGGAAAGTTTTATATCTATAAATGTAAATAAATGTAAACCCTTTTTTAGCATATTCAAACAAGCACTGGAACAGTATTGACACACCGTTCAACATCTGGTAGCCCAAAGACTGATGCTTAAACTCCAAGAATTTGTGCTTATTGTTTTGTTTAATAGGCCTATTGTGGATATTTATTTCCTTTTTATCTCCTCTCTCGTTTTCCTCTTATTTCTCATACGTTTGTTATATAAGCTACTTAAATTTAATTAATAATTCCCTTGTTTAAAATGAACTATAGTTTGTAGAGACTGTATTCTGTTTTATTTGTACTGCAAATCCTTTGTTGTTGTTGCAATAAATAAACAAATAAATGAATGATCCCGCCATGTGATCGGTCATCATGACAGCAGCAACTTCGAGCTCTGAAGTGTCCGGCTTGACGGCTCCGTTTTCAACTCCGCCCCCGCCTGCGCTCGGCTAATCTCGTTGGTCACCGGCTGCAGCTGTGCTTCATGTCGAACGCACCTATTGAATTTTGGTCACCTGATGTCATGCAGCTAAATCTGACCAATGTCTTATAACGTTGTGTGCCTGAAGGGAAAATAGTGGTTTAAAAGTATGGATACAGCACTAAAAGTAATAGTAAGTAAAATAAAATGAGCTGAATAAACACAATTCTTGAGGTTTTTTGGCATAACTTAATTGTTTAATTCACTTAAATTTTTAAAAACAATTATGTTAACTTAATCGACTTGTGTTGGGACAACATGAAGGAATTGTGTGGAACCCAACATTATTACAGTGTAAAGTACAATTCCAGAGAAAACTTAATTACTGTAATTTGAGTATTTGTAATTTGTTACTTCACAAAACATACACGTTTTAGCACATTTCAATGTGATTACCATGAAAGAAGCACCCGGAGGAAACCCACGCCAACAAGAGGAGAACACACAGAAGTGCTAACTGACCCAGCCGGGACTCGAACTAGAGCCTTCTTGCTGTAAGGCGACAGTGCTAACCATTGAGCCACCGTGCTGCCCCTACAAGTAAGTTATTTATTTATTTATTTGTATTTTACCATATTTGAACCTGTCAAAAGTTTAAAAAAATGTTTTTTAAGGCTGCGATTATTTGAGCGGTAATCTAAATAAAAGGTTGTGAAATAAATGACGTTTTTGGTGTGGAAAAATCTAGTGAATTTACTATCATAATTTAAAAATATTAATTGTCAAGGATAACTAGAATTTCCTAAGTAAAATAAAATTAAATATTGTTATTAATTTACTTGTAATATTTAAATATGTTGTACTGGAAATATTTAAACAGATTGACGGTGTACAGTACCTCAGCATCGTGTGGACGTTGCATTTTGTTTGGAAATGAAAATCAGGTTGATGCCAGATCCCAACGTCAGGCCGACGTCAATGTCCAACCTAAAATCAACCAAATATCAACGTCTAATGATGTTACAGCTTGGCGTTGTGTGGACGTTACTACTTTGACATCTATCAGACGTTGGATTTTGGTTGCCATACCTGACGAATTAATGATTGGTTTAAGATGTTGGCTTGACGTTGGACTTTGGCCATTTTTTGATCAACCAAATACCAACGTCGTTATTGGGCATCAAACTAACGTTGTCCTTAGACGCTGGCTAGATATTGAATTTTGGTCATCTGACGTCACAACCTAAATCTAACCTAATATTAACATCTTATGATGTTGTGTGCCTGCTGGGGTTGCAAACCTATTAATATAAAATAAATTCAGTAAAAAAATAAGGTCAATATTTGATTAATTTAAACTCAAGATAATCAATTAACTGTATCTCAATGTTAACTCAACACTCCTAAATAAATAGTCAAGTTTACAAGCTATTTGCCACTTATAAGATGTGCTACTTATAAGATATACAATTTTTTTGCTCATGCAAATTGTTACAAAGACTGTATCAAGTAAATCTTAAGAGTTATTTTCTTCAGTGTAGAGCTGGAGTTTTGTGAATGAAAATTTTTGTGAATCTGTAATACGTTACTCGGGATAAGTTTTGTTGTACATTTCAGATACATGTCCTTCTTGTAAAAATCCAGGTGAAGGTGGCTAGTGAATTAATTTTTATTAAATTACTAGCAATTTTTAAGGTGCTATGACATGGATTTTGTTTTTGTAATTGTCAATATACCTGAAGATCACTTTATAATGCTAATAACGTTTTATCTAACCTCAATGCATAGCATAAAAAAGTGCGATCAATGCCGATTTCAGGTCTGAAGGGCTCGTCCTCATGCCCTAATCCCTTCAAAGGGTTTACCCTACACAGTGAAAGAGCTTCATAGGGTGTAGGGGTCCAAAAACATTGTTCCTCTGATTGCACTTCTGCATCACCTTACATGCCCTGCATCACTTAAATAAACGTGCACAGAATCTTAAAAGCGAAAAGTATCATGTGTAAATCCTTCATTTCAGTGCACTCTGAGAAGGGGCCAGTTGTTGTGAGCACTTATGGCACTTTAATTTGGTGGCCATGATGTAAAGTGCCCTTCTGAGACTCATCCTGGAAGGTTTGTATTTATGAATTGAGAAGTTCATATTTACGACAGATGCTCACACTCTATACCAATTTTTAGCCCAGTCAATGTGGGGGTATTTTTTATTTATTCATCCAAATGGGGATGTTTTAAATCTGATTTGGATTTTCAAGTTAATTAGCAAGTTAATACTGTGTTGAAAACTATAGTTTCTCTTTTTTAAGGTAAATAGCTAAGGTAAAAGCAATGCTCTCATCAATGCTCAAAGCTATTACAATGGTCCCTCACTATAACGTGGTTCACCTTTTGTGGCCTTGCTGTTTCGCAGATTTTTTGTGTGCAATTTGACGTATTGTTTTCTGCATTCTGATTGGCTGTAGACCATTTAATAAATCTCACCCGTCCCGTGTCTCCTCTACAGCACAGAAAGCGTTCATCTTGCCAAACTTACATAAATCTTCCGATTGCTAGCAGTGTGACTCTGAAGTGCTGTACTGTATGTTTGCAAGTTTTCCCACAAAATAAGGTGAATAAAAAAAAAATAAAAAAAAGGACATCCTGGATCTTTGTCTTCTTTATTCTTTATGTATTATAGAAGTATCGGATCGGGTTTCGGTATTGGTAGATACTCAAAATCAAATGACTCAGAGTTACATATAGAGCTCCCTGATGTGTGCATTACAGCACTAAACTAAAATAAGTAGAACACAAAAGCAGCTTGGAAAGCGCGAGTATGTCTGCGGGATTGGAAGTATTACAAAGTTGATGACGACAACATTGCCATAGTGAGATATGTAAACTTGAGATTGCCTGCCGGGTATTTTGAGGGTGCTTACACACCAGTGAATCGATTCTGTTGTTTTCTGAAACAGGGATTAAAATTGTTACATTGTTGCTCTTTGTTCTTGGCGCGGTTCGCTTTCACACGGCAAAGTTTCTAAACCGACCAAAACAAGCTGGTCACTGGTCACATTGGTCAGAGTTTCGTGGTTTATTTAGCAGAGTTCTGCTCAGCTGTCGGGGGTGGTTTGGTGGTGTTTGACAGCGTGCGCGCGACATGTCTGAAGAGCGAGAAGGGGAGGGGTGATGAGAAGGGTGCGCGACGTATTTTGAGGACCGGGAAGAAGACGCGCGATTTCCGGGAGATTTGCGTTTACTCGTTTGCGGGCATCTGGGAGTCTCTGTGCATTTGCGGGAGACTTGGGATGTCTGGAATGACTCATATAATCTACTCATAATTCTCTCTTCATATAGCCGTATGCCTATTACATATCCATAAAACACTGTGATATAACCGGGCTCGGATCGTATCGCTTTCTCACTACAATCGATCCGCTCCAGGGTTCGTTTCAATCGAGCCGAGACCACTTCATTCAGGCGGTCTCGGAGCGATTGCTTTGGCGCGATTCCGAGCGCGATTGCCCTGTTCACATATGCCAAACGAACCGCGCTAACTGGGCAAACGCGCCACGTTCCGGAACAAAAGTCTAGGTGTGAAAGCACCCTAAGTTGAGGTGCTGTTTGCTTTTATATTAGATTTTTTTTATATATTTACTGTTGCACTAAAGTCCAAAAGTGAAGAATTGATGTTATTTATTGTTTAAGCTACCTCACAGAAGTGCTCTGTGTGTTAACAGAGTTGTTGAATGTTAAAATAAGGTGAATTAAATAAAGCATAAGGAACATCCTGGATCTTCGCTCTTCTTTATTCTTTATGTATTATAGAAGTATCGGATCGGGTTTTGGTATCGGTAGATACTCTAAATCAAATGATTTAGACTCGGACTCAAGAGCAAAAAAACCTGATCGGGACAAGTTTATTCAATAAAAAAAATTCAACTCATTACTATTTACAGAGTAGAAATATGGAGATGCGTAATCGATCAAGCAAGTTACATATAGAGTGCATGAAGTGAATATAAACAGGCATAAAAAGAAAAAAAAGGAGAACAGAAGCTCTGATGACTGTCAGAGGATCATACGGTACCTTGTAAAATATGCAGACAGTCCCACGGCTCCCTTCACAGTGTGTGTGTGTGATCAAAAGTGAAAGAAAAAAGCGTGCGTGCATTTAAAGTGCAATTCTTTATCCTTGACAGCGGCTCCCTGATGTGTGCATTACAGCACTAAACAAAAACCATTATACTACTGTATATACAAGGGAAGATAACAGGGAAATCTGTGTAAGAAAATCACATCTCTGCATGACTCCATGACATACTGTGCATTTTAAATGTTATCAATATTATTAGCCCTCTTGGTTGGTCAGCACTGTCACCTCACAGCAAGAAGGTCGCTAGTTCGAGCCTCGGCTGGGCTAGTTGGCATTTCTGTGTGGAGTTTGCATGTTCTCTCCGTGTTGGCGTGGGTTTCCTCTGGCTGCTCCGGTTTCCCCCACAGTCCAAACACATGCACTACAGGGGAATTAGATGAGTGTGTGTGAATGAGTGTGTATTGGTGTTTCCCAGTACTGGGTTGCAGCTGGAAGGGCATCCGTTGTGTAAAACATATGCTGGAATAGTTGGCAGTTCATTCCACTGTGGTGACCACTGATGAATAGGAAAATGAATGAATGAATGTCCTACAAACACAGAAATCAATATTTATGCACAAAACCCACAATCTTCCTATCAAAATGCATTATGAGTTGACATCAGCAGGAAGCTGTGAGGACATAGCGAGAGCTGCTTTCATGTGAACATGTTTTAAGACACAAAATTGCCATTTTACACAAGCCGGTTCTTGCAACCATGATCCATGCAGCGCAAATCTGTATGTATTCTCATAGCGACACCAAAGGCAAGCCTAACATCAGATTCCCTTTTGCATGCAAAGATACACTCTTCAGTAAGTGAATAATTTCATGCAGGCTGGGAGAAAAACCCAACAGTTCAACGGCGATGAGCGCCTGCTGTTTGCTTTGTTTGCGTGACGATACTTGTAGACTGTAGTCTGTCTGAGCACACAGTGTTACAGCAGGGGAAAATAAGTATTGAACATGTCACGTTTTTTTTCCTGGGAATAACATTTCTAAAGGAACTGCTGACATAGAATTGAAGCAGATTTTGGTAAAAACCCAAACAATACAAACATAAAATAAAACAAAACAAACAAATCTGAAAAATGAGTTCTGTGTAATAACAATGAAGTACCACAAGGAGAAAGAACTGAACTACCCTTAACGACACCTCCTATATGCAGAATGAAGTCACATGCATTGCTCATCGTAGAGAATAGAAACCAAAAGTAAAGCGAGCGATTTTCTACACCAGGGGTTTTCAAACTGGGGTCCGTGGAAAGCCGCAAGAGAGCGCTAGGGGGTCCGCGAAAAACTTGGCAGAAACAAAAAGTTATTTACAAGATGTTCAAAGAGTTATTTATAGAGGAAGCAGCACGAAAGGTAGATTGTGTGCCTTTGTCAGACAACAAAGTAAGCAGACGCATAAGTGAGATGGCCGATGATATTTCGTCACAACTTTTAGAACAGCTGCAAGCCAGTGAATACTTTTCACTGCAGTTGGACAAAAGTACTGATATAGCGAATCAAGCACAGCTAATGGTCTACATACGTTTTCTCGGTAAGGACACATTTATTGAGGAACTTCTCTTCTGTAAACCCCTGAATGTCTGAATTGGTGTCTGTCAGGACATATTTAATATGCTGGATCAGTTAATGACGGACAACTTAATAGACTGGTCTCGGTGTATTGGAGTGTGTACCGATGGTGCTGCCGCTATGACCAGTAAGCACAGCGGCGTCATGACTCTGATAAAAGAGGAAGCACCGTGAGGCTCTCACAGTGAAGATGACTTGCATCAAGTGTTGAAGAATGAAATGAAGCCACGTTATGACAAACTATGTAGAAGCCACCAAGCTCATCCGTCCCATTAGGATTTTCATCTACCAGTGCCTTATTTAGAAAAGCTATCTTGTTCAGTTAATGTAAATATTTCATTGTTTTTTTTTATTTTTTTTATGAAATATAAAAAAATTCATTGTGAGAATCATCATCATGAGTTGCCAACTAATAAAATAAATAGTTTTAAAAACAATACCATTTTGCATGCCTGTGAAATATGAATTATGTCTGTACGTTATACAGAAATTTAGTTTACATATTTATACTTGAATTACATAAGTGCCTTTAAACTTTAGGCAAAGGGGTCCCCTGCACAGATTCATCCTATTTGGGGGTCCCTGAGATTTAAAAGTTTGAAAACCCCTGTTCTACACAGTCCTAGACCTAAATTATACGTGATAATCCAAACTGTGTCATGTCGGAGTGTCTGCAATAACAGGGTTGCGAAACACTGCTGTAAGTCAAGCCGGTAGACTGAAGATACAGTATATCTGCTCAAGCAAGCAGGTACCGGTGCCCAAGTCACCATGAAATCAAAAACTGACAATTCATATTTTTTCATTCACTGCCCTCTCATAATTTCTTCACTCCACAGATCCAACTTCATGCCTCACTTTACTTTTCCTTTCTTCCTCAATCACTTTTTCCCAAAATTCAGCTTAAAATACTACACAAATAATGTTTTATAACTCTCTGAAACTGTCCCTTTTAGGTTTTGATCCTGATTGTGCCCTTTTGGTGACTGTCGCTTTAAATTCTAATGAGATTGTGCTCTTTTCAAAAGAAGGCGGAGCTACAAATGCCAATGTGTCAACATAGTGGCAGATTCAAAAACAAGACTAACGTCCTATGCTAATGAGCGAGACATGGTCACTAGTGGGCGGGGCTTTTCCCCTTTGATGACACGTACAAAGGGAGAATGTCAATCAAAGTGTTTCTGCAGACTGTTTATATTAAGTCTGATTATAAATAATACAATTAATACATTTTTACCATTAGAAGCTAGTTATATTCACACACTGCTGCCACACAACTGTGTTTAAACCCCTTATAAAAGTGATTTGTGCATAATAGGTCCTCTTTAAGTAAATATTTAAGTTTTTTCTAGACTGAAAGCCCACATAATAAGGTCATATGAATGGCACAGTCTCCATCCTTAGCAGGGCACTTGAAAACTCCAATAACCCGAGATTCAACAGGGATGGTCAAAAGAAAGAGAGTCACTATTGTTCCTCGACTGGCTGTCAGGCTGTCCTAAAAAAAGTAGTTTGACTCCATCAAGGTGAAGAGCTAGAGGAGGTTGTGGAGGATTTGGAGGATCTCCTGCTTATACTGTGAGAGTCAGAGGCGCTGACAGATGCCATGTTCCCATAAAGCCCCTATCAGTCAATGCTGCCTGTTATTCGTCAGAAAAAAAACAAAACAAAACTTTGACTTCAATTCCAGTGCAGGTTGTCTGTGAGCAGCAAGAAAAGTGCTTGCATGTCTGCGTGGGATTTCCTGGTTCTGAGCACAATGCAAGAATCCTGAAACACACCGCAATTTATTACAAACCGCACAAACATAGAAATATACCATCGTAATTAATAGTAAACTCTGTAGCTTTGTAACCATATGTGTATTGCACTGTATACATGATAGCATTTACAGCACTTTGTAATGAATGCATACTCCAGCATACCATAGTGTTATCTTTAATAATAATATTAATAATTCTTTATATTGATATAGCGCACATTTTTTTGGGCGGGATCTCCTTATCCATCACCAGTGTGCAGCATCCACCTGGAGGGCAACCATATTGCGCCAGACCACACACCACACACCAGCTGATTGGTGGAGAGGAGACCAATTATCAATTGATGAAGCCAATTATCATAGGCCATGATGGACAGAGGCCAGTGGGCAAATTTGGCCAGGATTAAACATCCTGGGATTTTTAACCACCACAGAGAGTCAAGATCTCATCCTAACATCTCATCCAAAAGACGGCACTCACCAAGCAGTATAGAGTCCCCTTCACTATACTGGGGTATTAGGACCCACTCAAACCGCAGGTTGAGCCTCACTAACACCACTTCTGTTCATACATACGACCTTAACGGTCTTAAAGTCGACGTGAATCGGAAGCTGTGAACGATTGTTTTCGTATTGTGACGCAGTTCTTAGAGTTCCTAGAGTTTCTTAAACTGAATATGAAATTAGAAAACAGTGGGTGTGGCTTGTTTTTCTACTGCGAGCTGAGTGGATGTGGTAAAGTAGGCATTTCATTCAGAAAGATGGAGAAAAGGGTTTGGGTGGAGTTATTACAACCTAACAGACTCCTCCTCCTGCTCACCATTTCTGTTTGTTGTCAAAACTGACAGCTGGAGGGGCGTGGTTAAGTATGTTAGCCACGCCCAATACCTCAGACTGATGTAATCTGAGAATTTAAATGAAAACAAACAGGAAATGCTTTTTCAGAGTTCAATTAAACATTACAAGGGCAAACTATTGTTTCTTAATGACTTGCAGAGAGGAATTGTTCAACATAAAACTAGCAATGTGAGCGAACAAAATCAATATGGTTAGTTTTGACTTTATTTGTACTTTAAAAATAAGGTAAATAAATAACACCCCCAGACAGTTTCCTCTGCATGTCCGGTCAGAGAAATGCCTGCTGGAGATGTGGGATATCCCTGTCTAACAGCTCCATAAACTGAGCATTTATCCTGCTGAAGCGGCTCCAGCAGGCATGACTGCAGGGCAGATCTGTGTTTGGTGTGCTTCTGGCTTGCTGAAGGCCTGCTGGAGGTCTGGTTTATGTAAGCTGTGGAGGTGAAACCCTGCTTTGTTCCCACTGTGTAATCCTTCACAACATGTGGATTTGCCAGTGGTGCTACAATTGAAGCTGACAATGAGATTATCAATGATGGAGGCAGTTTCTGCAGCTGATACTGTATGTGTTTCCCTACACTGGAAACACTGGAACAAATATCTGTTAATGAACAGTTTCTGTATTTTGTGATTCACTAGTGTTTATTTACGGTTGTGACTTGTATTATGGGATGTGGATCTCTGCTCTGTCCACTTTTGATGTTGAAAATTCAACTGTACAGTTTAACAAAGTGACTTTTATTGACAATTATTAGTTTTAAATAATATAATGGATAAGAAAATAGCTAATATATAGAGAAATAAGTCTGTAAAATAACAGAAAATGTACTGGCAGTTTATTACAAGGTATTTGTAGCATAATATACAACACCAACACCGACAATATAGCACTGCAAACTATTAAAAATGTCCATAAAAGTCACTTTTTAAAACTTTACAAGGTTCAAATTTGTTGGAAAAAAGATCAAGATCCCATAATGCAATTTAAAAGCATACTTAAACAGGATAAAAGCAAAACTAATAAAAACATTAATCACAAACATGGAAAACTGCTCATTTATAATTATTTTTTAGTGATTCATTTTCAAAACACGTGCTGTCCACATAAGCATTTTCAAAAGTTTTTCATCTTACCACATGACAAAATATGATAATTATAATAAAGACAATAGTGTTTTCAAAAAACAAATACAGTTGAAGTCAGAATTATTAGCCCCCCTGTTTATTTTTTCCCTAATTTCTGTTTAACAGAGAGCAGATTTCTTCAACACATTTCTAATCATAATAGTTTTATTAACTCATTTCTAATAACTGATTTATTTTATCTTTGTCATGATGACAGTAAATAATATTTGACTAGATATTTTTCAAGACACCTTATACAGCTTAAAGTGACAATTAAAGGCTTAACTAGGTTAATTAGGTTAACTAGGCAGGTTAGGGTAATTAGGCAAGTTATTGTATAATGATGGTTTGTTCTGTAGACTATCGAAAAAAAAATAAAGGGGCTAATAATATTGTCCTCAAAATGGTTATTAAAAAATTAAAAGCTGCTTTTCATTCTAGCCGAAATAAAACAAATAAGACTTTCTCCAGAAGAAAAAATATTATCAGACATACTGTGAAAATTTCCTGAATCTGTTAAACATCATTTGGGAAATATTTAAAAAAAAAAAAAAAAATTCAAAGGGGGGCGAATAATTCTGACTTTAGCTGTAAGTTGCTGTAAGTACAACTGTAAGTAACACAACAACTACAGTAATATACTGTAAACACATAACCAATTCCTGTAGATTTGATAACTATAGGGTATATTATATACCCTATAAATATTAATAGACATTTTTAGATGAATATTAATGGACAATAGATATTTTTCATAGTCTGTTTCACAATAATTAAATGTAGAAACATTTGTAAATAATAATTTTATACATTTTACAATGAATGCAAAATGACATTAAAATTGCATTAGGTTAATCATGAAATTAATAAATTTGAAACATTATTGGCTTTTGCATAAATATACAATTAGTTGTCCAGCGTCACACACGCACACACGTACAAAATGTGTCAGTTCAGACTGCCTGTTAATTTATTTTAACAAAAATAATAATACTCTATAAGACAGATATAAGACACATCTATAAAATCTATATATTTCATAGGGTGACACGGTGGCTCATAAGTTAGCACTGTTGCTTAACAGCAAGACGGTCGCTGATTCAAGTCCCGACTGGGCCAGTTGGCGTTTCTGTGTGGAGTTTGCATGTTCTCCCCGTGTTGGTGTGGGTTTCCTCTGGGTGCTCCGGTTTCCCCGACAGTCCAAACACATGCGCTACAGGGGAATTGGATTAACTAAATTGGCCATAGTGTGTATGTGTGTGTGTATGGGTGTTTCTCAGTACTGGGTTGCAGCTGAAGTGTGGTTTATTTATAAATAAATTTTGAGAGGATCACGTGCTTATGATTGAACACAGCTGGTACCGCATTAACTCTGCATATTGCGCCAATCAGATGAACACAGACACACTATAAATTACCAGAGCTTTTGCTCCAGTCATCTTCGTTTGAAGAATCCCCCCTTCCACCCCTACCCCTTCCCTCTCTCCGATAGGGCGGCACGGCGGCCAGTGGGTAGCACTGTTGCCTCACAGCAAGAACGCCACTGGTCTGTTCCTCTCCGGACCAGTTGGCGTTTCTGTGCGGAGTTTGCATGTCCTCCCCGTGTTCGCGTGGGTTTTCCCCGGGTTCTCCGGTTTCCTCCCACCGTTCAAAGACAGGCACCATAGGTAAATTGACTAATCAAAATAGCATTTTAAGGCAACTCTTAGTCAGATATATCCCAGCAGTTCACAGTAGGGGAGTTCTCGAGACCCACTTGAGCTCAAACTCTCCTCTCGCCCTCCAAACGGGAGGGAGCCCCAGGCTCAAGGATATTCTGAGCTCAGGGCTCTCTCCCGGGACAGCATGCCAAACACGCTTTATTACCAATCATCAGCTAAGTGTGAACTCTTGAAAGGGCATCTGCTGTGTAAAACATATGCTGGAATAGTTAGCGGTTCATTCTATTGTGAGTAAAGGGACTAACCCGAAGGAAAATGATTGAATGAATGAATATATTTCATATCATATCAACATTTAGATAAAAAATGTTTAATTTGCAGTCTATAAGTAGTGAAAAACAAACATTGCATAATGTACAAAACCATAAAACAAAAAAAGAGGCAGGCCTATATTATTTTTGGCCTGTGATTTGGCAACAGCCTTCATTAAACTGAAGAACTTTTCGCTTGCTGCAACTTCTTTCCTCATTTCATCATTTTTTCTCTTCATATTCTTTCTATTCTTACCCTTCCCTCTTCCTCCAGGTTTCTCCATGTCTCTCTTTGTCACTTAATATCGTCCTCTCTCTGTCTTTCCGACTTTACTCTTTCTGTGGGGTTTTCTCCTCTGTATCTTCTACACTACCTGACAAATGTTTTGTCGCCTATCCAAGTTTTAGGAACAACAAATAATAACTTGACTTCTAGTTGATCATTTGGTATCAGAAGTGGCCTCTAGATGACGCTTATTTGAGCACAATAAAATATAATCATGTCTTGATTTTGAATGATTTCATTAGGACAGTAAGATCTGACTTTGCTTAGCCTAAAGTCTCGTCACTGAACCTTCAATAACGTCCAGTATAGAATATAAAGTCATGCTGCAGTGGAAACAGAATGAATATTGTGTCTGACTCCATCATGAGCTTGGAGGACTGCATCATACATCTCTGAATGACTCAAATCACATCTTATTTTTTTATTATTATTATTATTATTTTATTAGAATATGCAAAAAGGTACACAAATTGGGATCATACAAAAAAAAATAAAACATAAAAAAACAACAACGAAAAACAAAAACAACAACAATACAGTCAGGTAGTGGCAGGTGCATGTATATATATGTGTGTGTGTGTGTGTGTGTGTGTGTGTGCGTGCGTGTGTGCGTGTGTGTGTGTGTGTGTACGTGTTTTTGTGACATATCAGGACACAAATCTGTATAATGACATAGGTATGACACAGGTATTACAAAAAGCAGGTGAAATATGAGGACATTGGTGACGTCCTCACTTCTCAAAAAGCTTCTAAATCACACAGGATGAGTTTGTTCAGGGAGTAAAGCTGTACACTGTCTCCTGTGATGGTTGGGTTTAGGGGTAGGGTGGGGTGAGGGCAATATAATATACGGTTTGATCTGTATAAAATGAATGGAAACCTATGTAATGTACCCCACTTTTCACAAAAACAAACATGTGTGTGTGTGTATGTGCATGTAAAGGTAACATGGTGGACAGGTCAGAGTACATACATAAGGGACAATAACAGTCAATAAAATGAAGAAAGTGTCATAGATATAAATAAACAAATAGAAAGAGATCAGTCAGTGGTAAAGAGTGACAACAACGCTAGTAATGTATGATAGTAATGATGACAGTAAAGAGAAAGGACAACAGTAATAACTGACAACAACAATAATAATAAATCACAAGTTCTACACCAACTGCGACTACAGAAAGTTACTAATATTATAACTACTATTGCAGCTGCTACTACAGCCCCAACAACAACAACTACTACTACTACAACAACTATGTCTGCTATACTACTGATACTACTACAACATACAACTGATACTACTACAACAACGTCTCCTACTACTACTGATACTACTACAGTAATCACTACTACTACAACAACAACATCAACAAATAACTCAAATAACTTATAATGTTAATGTCTGGTGACTGGGCTGGCCAATCCTGGAGCACCTTGACCTTCTTTGCTTTCAGGAACTTTGATGTGGAGGCTGAAGTATGAGAAGGAGCGCTATCCTGCTGAAGAATTGTCCCTCTCCTGTGGTTTATAATGTAATGGGCAGCACAAATGTCTTGATACCTCAGGCTGTTGATGTTGATCATCCTCGATGCAGATCTCTCGCACGCCCCCATACTGAATGAACCCCAAACCATGATTTCTCCTTCACCAAACTTGACTGATTTCTGTGAGAATCTTGGCTGGGTTCCAGTAGGTCTTCTGCAGTATCTCTGATGATTGGGATGCAGTTCAACAGATGATTCGTCTGTAAAAATCGACCTTCTGCCACTTTCCCCAAATGATTAATTAGAAGTCAAGTTATTTGTTGTTCTTACAACTGAGATCAACGACAAGACTTTTGTCAGGTAGAGTACAGGTGGAATAAAAAGTTCTTCCTCTGCTTTCTCTTTTCTGGTGCCATGTCAGATGAGCCCACAGCACAGAGTGTGGTATAAAGTGATTAACAAAATCCTTGCTGACATCCATACAATTAATTAAATCCTTGCTAGCATAAATAATCACCCTGTACTGTAAAGATTGTTGCTGTGAGTTCTCCGCAATCACCACAGACACCTAATATCAAATATGTGGATGGCTTTAAAACAAAGGTGTTCAGAAGTAATTGCTTAACAAAGGATATTAGTGCATCTATTTTGTACTTCCAGTTTAATTTCTGCCGTTTAGTATGAATGAGAAGAGGAGAAAAATATGGGAACATGCCTGTGGACGAACAACACTTCCTAAGGATGCACGTCTTTTTTCTCATCGAGGTGAAGTTGGTTTTGTATTCGCACATTCAGACTTTCTCCTTTATAATATCATTTCAGAACAGTATTTTTGACAACTCTAAATAGGGAAATCACATTAGCAGTCATTGACTATCAAAGTAAAACATTGTTCACAGTCAACTAAGTAGTGTTAATGTTGTTTTGAAGTCATATATGCATGCTATTTCAGACCGAATATTTAAAGTACAATATGGGGAGCATGCCACAAGTTGTCACTGTTCAAAACGAATGAATGTGCGAATATAAAAACAACTTTACCTCAGTTTTGTTCTCACCACTTCAGCCCTGACGCCATCGAACAGATCTAATAAACTATCTTACCAGTGACGATGATTGAGACATACCATCAATTTTTTCTCACAAAGTATCTAAACGGCTCCGGATTTCAAGTGAATCCTGCTCTGAAAAACGTGAGAGATGAGAAATGCTCAGGAACTTACTGACGGAATGTAAACAAGCAACACAGGCTCATTCTGAAAACGTAGCCTTACTCTATATACATTTCTGGAGGTAGTGAATTATGTAGCCAGAGGTATGTACTTTATAGCTGCATTTCATCTTTAAAATGAACACTACAAGGCGGTATGACGCCGATCCTTTTTGTGCTACCAGCTGAACAATTACCTCCATATGTACGGCTTTCCCGCTGTTACCAGTTTGTCCAGTTAGCTCGCCATGTACGTCAGCGGACTTGAGACGCAGAGCGAAGTTAACCGTGACGACGGGGTTTGAGTCTGGCGAAGAACGGTTCCAGAAAGACAAAAACAGAAGCCAAAAAGTAAAATAAACAAGTAAATAACAGAGGTGAGAATGTGGTAAAATCTGCAGCCTGCATTTATAACAGTGAAGGTAGAACTCCAGCACGGCGTGCAATCAGATCTATACACACACAGCTGTTTGACAGTATTCTCTGCACCTACCGAGTCAGTGAAGGACCACAGACACCTGCATCACGAAATGTGGAGGTATAAAACGATGTGTTTTTTAGTTAAAAAGTTTTCTTTCCCTTTAATTGAATTTGACTGAATCCACTTTTGCTATTTTAAGGATGGTAAAATGTGCCCCGGCGCATGGTCTAACAGGGTTGTGCTTATTCTCCTAATGAGTTCTGGGTGTGTTTTGAGCATAACGTGCATTAAACCAATCAGAGTATCATCTCACATTCCCTTTAAGAGTGAGTTGCGTCACGCCATATCGCATTTGCTATTTACATGGCGGACTTTGTAAGTGTAAAAACTGAACGCTTCCCTAGTGAGAAAACAGTTAAACAGAGCATCTGCAGCGCGAGGATAAAGAACGAGCCTCCTCCATTCAGCCTCTTTACTTTACTTTTACTCTTTACTTTACTCCTTTACTTTAGTGGAGTAAGGAAACTCACTCCACTGAACACATCCATTAGCCCACATATTTAATTTCCTTTATTAAGCGCGAAGATTTGTGTCAACTATTTCTAAATTCAGTTCTAATTTCCAGCAAAGGAATAAATGAAGAATAATAATGAAGTGTGGTCAAAAAAAAACTGAGTTATATCCAAAACACGCGTCCTGTTCTTATGCCCCATATGGTGATGCAGACGTCTCCAAACTTCACAGGTGGACAAATCTAAACTTGTTTTTATTAAAACAAATATAAATCAGCAGATAATAAATAATACTGCTAATAATAATAACATTATACAGATGCAGATTGTCATGAATAAACTGAAAAAATCCCCCCGAGATGAGGCATGGAGGCAGTGGTGCTTATATTTATGTAGAAAATAATAACAATAGTAATAATAATAATAGTAGATTAATACATTTTAATCCTTTAATTGTTTTCATATGTAAAGATATTTGTGTATTGCTGTACATACTGTGTGTAATAAGCAATGTGTAAGTGTTTGGACCTGCATATAGGTGCATAACTAGCACGCTCTGCACTGGACTTTAGAGCAGCTTTCAGTTGGTCAACGGTTTGGTCTATTTCAGTTCCTCAAAATAGCAACGCACCAACATTGCACCTTAACACACCTCCTTTATAGACCAGCACACACACGAGTCCACAAAGTGACACAAATAGATTTGCTTTTTAAACAACGTGGCGCAAAACGTGAAAATTACTGCTGCGCTGGTCTGAAGATAGCAACAAATCACACCAAACGCGTCTTGCGGCTTATTGCGTTGAGTGTATGATAGGGCCCTTTATGTGTAAATACACATTTTTAACAACTAAAAAAATTGTTATAAATAATTTTTTCTAACATTTACTAGAACACAGAATACATCAGAGAGTCACGAAAAACTTATTTTTCCTTCTTCATGAAAGTAAATGCACATATGACATTGTGATTACAGATTACATTTCCAATAGGTGATTACCTAGTCAGAATTACTGGTATATATTTTTAAGCAACATTCCCATGCAAGGGCACTTGAATTAAGAGTCTAGCTTATGATTTTTTTTTTTCAGTGGAGCTTTTCAAACGCTCTCCGCAGGGTCAGATCTTACTGCTTTTATAAGTTTCAGTCATTATAGAGCTGATAAATAAGTATGGCTGATCATCAGGCTGCTGATTGCCCACCCAGACAATAATAAGGACCCATGTGGACCAAATCCTACGCCTGCCTTACTAAATGACTAGTAGCAGCACTTCAGTGTACATGCAATGTGACGCCTTCCACTACTTACAGCAGCTGACTTTAAACGTACACTTGAAGTCTTTCTAGACTGAACTGTGGACTGCTGCCAAACATATAATCACACCGCTGTGCTGTTTTAAAAAGTGATAGAAGTTTTGGACTTCTTTGTGCTTATTACAGGCTGCACAAAACCAGTTTGACGTGAAATAACTGTAAGATCACTCAACAGTGTACTGTACAGTATGTTCTTTTCAATTTACCTGACTATTTGCATATATCGGTGCATACCTCACTTTTAGCCTATGAGTAGGGCCAGACGTAATCTGCGGACGTTTTTTGCTGTATCTGCGGAGAATTTAGGTAAAAATCTGCGGATTTCTGCGGAATTATTTTGGGAGTCTCATAACTAAAACCTTAATATGTGAAATAAAAAATTATTTCTTTTTAACTTTTATTTAATGTTTAAAATGCAAATCCAATTAGATTAACTGTAAATAGTTAACTGTAAGTAAATAAACAGAATTAATTATGGGCTAAAAATCTGCGGAATTCTGCGCGCGCAGATTCCGTGTGGGCCGACCTATGAGTCAGCATATTCCAGTATGCCCTAGATAGTAGTTTCCATCCAACTATTTGTTATGCACATTTTGCAATATCACATGTGCACAACTGAGTATAGGATTAGCTTTTCATCTGATAAGCAAAAAAAAAGCGACTAGCGACAAATCTATCGACTTTTTTTTGGTGTTACTAGAGATTTTTATAGACTATCATGTGCCCATACTGTTCTGTTCCTACTCTTCTCAACGAGCTGCGGGTGATGTCGTCGACCCCTCCCCTGCCTCAGAGCAGGCAGCGCAGTCCTCATACAGCAGTCTCTCCCACCTCGGGCCTGAGAGCAGATCACCCCTCTGCATACCGACGATAAATGATTTAGCACTAAATTCAGTTGTTTCCCTTGTACAGACAAACCGATCTGCTTCTCCTTTGGTTTAGATTTAACAATTTAATTTTAACCGTTTATTCTTTTCTTGTTCACAATCACAGATATTTTGGTGACAATTTTATTGACAGAGAGTTTATTATGGAATAAAATCGCTGTCATAAATATTACGTGCGTAAATAAAATTCACGCATCTGTAATTATGAAATCATTAAGGAAAACGGAACGTACTGGTAATTTTACGAGGGTACAATTAAAAATCTGCGATTAGAACACACACAGATACGACATTGTCTTTGTCTGTTTGTGTATGACTGATACATTTACGATGGGTGTACTTTACAAACACCAAATACAGTTTCACCACGGACACGAAGACTTGATTATGAGTACAAATCAAACAGCGACACTCTACTGTCAAAATGACGTCACTGCTGCCACAGGCATTATTAAACAAGCGAGATTCATCGATCACAACGGTGCGCCTGCTGGGCACTCCAGCTCCCACACACCGTCTCAGGTAAGATTTTTGTTATTCCGTCTTTGAGAAATGTCCCGTCATGAGCTGTAATAAAGGTTGAGACTTAATGAGGTCCATTTTCGCTGTGTTTCTTGGACATTTTACAGAATCAAAATTAAGAACGGGCCGAGGATAGTGAGCATAATGTAAGTTAACGTTACAGGCAGCGAGCGCAGTTTCTCAGTGAATCACTTAACGTTGTTTAACTATAACATGACATCTGTTGATTAAGTAACCTTTTTTAAAGCCAGATCAACCATTGATCTATTATGTAATGAAGATATCTGCAAAAGGCAAGTTAAATATTTGAGGGTTTGTGCTTACCAGAGCACAAAATTACCAGTACCCTTGTAAAATTACCAGTACGTTCCGTTTACGTTTTTATAATTACAGATGCGTGAAATTTATTTACGCATGAAATATTTATGACAGTGATTTTATTCCATAGTTTATTACATCTGAGAGTGTAACATAAGTACGCAGGACAACGGAATTGAGGATCCATGTGTAGGTTTCATTATGAATCGTAGTCAGACAGGCAATGGTCAAAGGCGGATACAAACAAGGAAATCCGGAGGCGTCGTCAGGTAACAGGCAGATGGTCGATACAGGCGGCATAAACAGACGATAAAAGAAAGTGTAATGATGAGCCAGACTGAGAGGGATCCATCTGCAGTATGTTTATTAAGCACAATGGAATTAGAAACAAACACCAATATCTGGTATGCAAACTCACATCAATGTCAGGCATAAAGGATCTCAGGGCAGGCAGCAAACACTCGTTGGTCGTAGAAACAGGCATGGATCAGGGGCAGGCAGCGTAGGTCGAGATCGGGTAAGAGAGCAAGGGGTCAAGGCAGGCAGGGAGATCGATATGGTCAGAGACAGTCCGGGTCGGTAACAGGAGATCAAACAGGATGCAGGAATAAACGCTCGGTAATGTTGACTGGGCAAACAAGACTTCGCAAAGAGGTGAGCGTGCAGGCTGCTTATATGTGTGTGTGTGTGATCAGAGGCAGGTGTATGGTAATCAGAGACAGGTACGGGGCTTCTGGGGGATGTAGTGCTAAAAGTCCGGTGAGAGAGACCTCTGCTGGCCAGTGAGGGGAATGACTGGGACCGAGCTGGTGACACAAAGCAAGGGACAAAACACGGAGAAACTAAACCAGGAAACGCTTTGTAATGTTACAAAGACTCAGCAAAGTCTGTGTGTGAGTGTACTCTATATACAGTATAGTCCATGGCTGCGTCCGAAACACACTACTAAGTAGGTACTGCATTTGAATTTAAATGTACTACTTGGCCATTAGAAAAGTACGTTCTATACAGTATGAATGTAAGAAGTATGAATGGAATTCGGACGTACTATATCCGCAATTTTGTCATGGTCACGTGAACTACCTGCGTCAGTTGCGTCGCTTCACTTCCATTCATGATTCCTCTCGCGGGGCATCATGGGATAGCGCAGCGTGCATGGGATGCGCACTTCAGAATCTCACCGGAAGTAGTAAGTCATCAGGGTACTTCTCGCATACTGATTTTCGAATTCTATGAATTCGGACATACTACTCGGCTCGCATACTGATTTTAGCGTACTGTATAGTATGGAAGTATGCGGTTTCGGACGCAGCCCATGTCATCAGTACTTGAGCAGCTCCCAGCTGTGTGTGAGTAATCAAAGGAGAATCATAACAGGTGTGTGTGGTGCCTGAAGTGAGTTGTAGTCCATATGGAGACGAGATTGTAGTCCTTCAGCCTTCTGTGTGGGACAGATCACTAGTGATTGTGACCGAGAGATTACTGCAAACTCACTACACATTTACACTGATATTCATTCATTTTCTTTTCAGCTTAGTCCCTTTATTAATCAGGGGTCGCCACAGCGGAATGAACCGCCAACTTATCCAGGATATGTTTCACACAGCGAATGCCCTTCCAGCTGCAACCTATCACTGGGAAACACTCTCATTCACACACATACACTACGGACAATTTAGCTGACCCAATTCACCTATAGTGCATGTGTTTGGACTGTGGGGGCAACCGGAGCGCCCAGAGGAAACCCACGCCAACATTGGGAGAACATGCAAACTCCACACAGAAATGCCAAATGAGCCGAGGCTCAAACCAGCGACCTTCTTGCTGTGATGTGACAGCGCTACCCACTGCGCCATCGCACCGCCCTTATACTGATATAGTGTATTCAAAAAGCAATACATTTAGTTAAATTGACATGCGTACATAAAGCGTAGTGCAAATATAAAGACCCCTTTATTAACCATAGGCTGTTAAACAGAAACAGTTGTACGTGATGACGTCAGTAATATGCAAATTGACGTATGACGTAATCTAATGACATTTAGCGACTTTTCGGGCAGAGTTCAGCGCCTTCTCATTGAAAATTGTTGGCAACATTCACTGATATGATGGAAACACATTCACCTAAATAAATTGTAGCATGCGCATCAAAAACTGCTGCAACTTGCAAATAGAACAAACACAAGCAAATTAAGAAAACGTCTGCATTGGTTTGACATCACATGTGTTATAAATCCTCAGAACGCAAACACAAATAGAAATCATGCTCCAAATCCTCACTCCAGGATGTGTACAAGAAGGATGTGTATCTGAAAAGTACAACAGAACGTACCCTAATGTATTTGAGATTCACAAAATATGTAGAAAGCATCCTCTAGTGGATTTGTCACCTGAAACGTACAACAAAATGTACTGAAGTAACTTTCAGATTAGCAAAAATCAAGACAGCGCCCTGAAACCTGCAATGGAATGTTCCCAGATCAATGCATTTCACATTTCTTAAAACATAGGCTGAGGCACGTATTTCCAATGAGCCTGGGCTGGTTTTAGGATAATGACTATTCATAATCTTATTAGAATCATCGATAATTGTTTTAAAATGAGGGCAACAACCCTTTTATTATTCATTTACTGGGAACTAATATTGATTAGGGTCATAATCCAGTAACAATAAACAGCTTTCACAGAAACAATATAAAGCAGTACATTCATAGTCAGCAGTTGCAGAATCTATATTCCGCTTCGGCGTCCTCTGGGTGCACATAAACGAATCACAGTGTGCTTAGTCAGTAGAGCATACTATGGTGGGTGAGGAGTCAGTCATACACAATGAGAGCTGAAAGATAGGACTGTTTCAGTCAACGGTTTTATTTTATTTTATTTTATTTTTTTCTATATTGGCTGACAGTCTCTTCTGTCCATTCATCCATCTGCCCATCCATCCATCCATCCATTCATCCATCCATCCATCCATTCATCTTTTCATTCATTCATCTGCCTGTCTATCCATATATCAGTCTATCCACCAATTTATCCACCCATTCATCATCCATCCATCCATCCATCCATCCATCCATCCATCCATCCATCCATCCATCCATCCATCCATCCATCCATCCATCCATCCATCCATCCATCCATTCATCCATCCATTCATCCATCCATCCATCTGCCTATCAATCCATCCATCCATCCATCCATCCATCTCTTCATTCATTCATTCATTCATTCATTCATTCATTCATTCAATCATTCATTCATTCATTCATTCATTCATTCATTCATTCATTCATTCATTCATTCATCTGCCCATCTATCCATTCATCTATCCATCCATGTATTCATCCATGGATCCATCGACCCAGCCATCCATCCTTTCATCCATCTATCTTTCCATCCATTTAATCATTCTTCCATCCACTTTTCCATCCATCCATCCATCCATCCATCCATCCATCCATCCATCCATCCATCCATCCATCCATCCATCCATCCATCCATTCATTCATCTTTTCATTCATTCATTCATTCATTCATTCATTCATTCATTCATTCATTCATTCATCTGCCCATCTATACATCCATCTATTCATTCATTAATTAATTCATTCATTCATCTGAATGTCCATCTATACATACATATATCCACCCATTCATCATCCATCCATCCATCTATTTATCCATCCATCCATCATCTATCCATTCATCTATCTCTTCATTCATTCATTCATTCATTCATTCATTCATTCATTCATTCATTCATTCATTCATTCATTCATTCATTCATTCATCTGCCCATTCATTCATTCATTCATTCATTCATTCATTCATTCATTCATTCATTCATTCATTCATTTATTCATTCATTTATTCATTCATCTTCTAATATATCCATCCATCTATCCAACTAACCATATATCAGTTCATCCATCCATCTAACCATCTCTCCATCCATTTATCCATCCATCCATCCATCCATCCATCCATCCATCCATCCATCCATCCATCCATCCATCCATCCATCCATTCATTCATCTGCCCATATATCCATTCATTCATTCATTCATTCATTCATTCATTCATTCATTCATTCATTCATTCATTCATTTGCCCATATATCTATTCATCCATCTCTTCATTCATTCATTCATTCACTCATTCATTCATCTGCCCTTATATCAATTACTCTATCCATCCATCCATCCATCCTTTCATCTATCCACCTATTCATCCGTGTATTCTTCCATCTATTCATCCATCCATTCTTTCATCCATCTATCTCCATCTATTCATTCATCCTTCCATTCATCTTTCCATTCATCTTTTCATCCATCCATCCATCCATCCATCCATCCATCCATCCATCCATCCATCCATCCATCCATCATTTCATCCATCCATCTCTCCATCCATTTATTCATCCATCTGCCCAGCCATCGATCAATCCATCCATCCATCCATCCATTAATTATTTCATTAATTAATCCATCTATCCATCCATCAATCCACCTCTTCATCCATCCATCCATCCATCCATCCATCCATCCATCCATCCATCCATCCATCCATCCACAGTAGGTACACCAGTTTAACTGCCTCTTAAAGTGATAGTTCACCCCAAAATGAAAATTTCCTCATCTACTCCAACTCTTTTGATTCCAAACTTTTATTCTTTTTTTCTTCTTCTTTTGAGCACAAAACAAGATATTTGGAAGAATGTTGGAAAATTGCAGACATTAATATTCATAGTAATGACAAAATAAAATATGTCAATGACTGTTCCGCATATCTTTACTTGTGTTCAAGAGAAGAAACAAACTCAGTAAATAATAGCAGAATTTATTTATTAGTTTCTGTTTAACATACATTTCTCATCGGTTAAGCACATGGCAGCAGCTCAATGCATGCAAACACGCAGGCACTCTTAAGATGATCTGCTGAAGGTCAGACTGAACATCAGAATGGGGAAGAAATATGATTTAGGAGCCTTTAAATGTAGCATGACATGTGCAGTAAGTAGCAGTTCTGTGAATAAAAATGTGTTGTCAAAGCGAGACACAGTAGACTTTCTGCTGCTGGCTCAGACCAGATGAGATTTTCAGAGATACCTTGACTCAATCATTACAAATCATCCCTTGTGGATCTTTATTCCAGCCTATTTCTCCTGTGTTGATTACGAGAGCTGATTGTTTGCACACTATATAATCACAGACCTTGATATGTCAGTAGCTTGTCAACAATATTCAGTTACCCTCAAAATCTTTTGGCTCATCATCAGTATATCTACATTGTGCAATGCTTAGGACTGTAAAATGCCAATTATTGCATTCCTAATAACATGACATCAATATTTGAAACTAAACTGGTCTGTGAAGCTGTGGTTTGCATTGAATTTGGAATTGCCATAGGGTGTTATTAGGCAGGACAATGAGCAGATGTAATTATATTGATAAAAAATATCTATTTTTCATGCCAAGCAGTCTGGTGCGGATTGCAAAATGGTTGCCAGGAAACTTATGGACGCAGTGGTGCAGGAACAGTGATGCACTGAGGTCACAGGTGTGTGTTTCTACAGTAATTTACGATGGCCTTCAAAGTGGCTCAACCATTTAGAGTCAAGGACCGAAACTATTCATTTTATATTACTTTAAGCACAGCATTGAAAACTTGGCTCGCATATAGAATGAATATGAATATAGATAGAGCTAAAACATTCATTATGCTAATTTGAAGACGACTAATGCAAAATGTCAAAGGCTCAAATATATTTCTATATACAGATATGGCTACTGAGAACACACGTTTCTTAACGCGCAGTACTGCAATTTGTCACCCACAGTCACACGCTTTACTGCGGCTGTAAAGGCCGCTTTTCGTAAAAAAAAAAAAAAACATTTCTGTGCTTTATGTAATAGTCACCTGGTGCCGCAAGGAACAGCCACTTTTCCATTGACTTAGTTGTCATGCGTGTTTAGATGCATGTAGCCTACACTGTCAGAAATAAAGGTACGCGAGCTGTCACCGGGGTGATAACTTTACAAATTACGTGTCCATATTTGAGGCCTCAACACAATTTCATAGATCTAGATAAAATAGCCATCTCCTCATCCATCCATCCATCCATCCATCCATCCATCCATCTAACCATCCATCTAACCATCCATCCATCCATCATCCATCCATCTAACCATTTTTTCACCCACCCACCCATCTATTCATTCATTCATTCATTCATTCATTCATTCATTCATTCCTTCATTCATTCATTCATTCATTCATTCATTCATTCATTCATCTGCCCATATATCCATTCATCCATCTCTTCATTGATTGATTGATTGATTCATTCATTCATTCGTTCATTCATCTGCCTATATATCCATTCATCCATCCATCCATCCATCCATCCATCTATTCATCCATCTATTCATCCATCTATCCATCTATCCAACTAACCATGTATCCATCTATGCAACTAACCATGTGTCCATCTATCCAACTAACCATGTATCCATCCATCCATCCATCCATCCATCTAACCATCCATCCATCCATCATCCATCTATCTAACCATTTTTCACCCACCCACCCATCTATTCATTCATTCATTCATTCATTCATTCATTCATTCATTCATTCATTCATTCATTCATTCATTCATTCATTCATTCATTCATTCATTCATTCAAGTATTCATTCATTCATTCATTCATTCATTCATTCATTCATTCATCTGCCCATATATCCATTCATCCATCTCTTCATTGATTGATTGATTGATTGATTCATTCATTCGTTCATTCATCTGCCTATATATCCATTCATCCATCCATCCATCCATCCATCCATCTATTCATCCATCTATTCATCCATCTATCCATCTATCCAACTAACCATGTATCCATCTGTCCAACTAACCATGTATCCATTCATCCATCCATCTAACCATCTCTTCATCCATCCATCCATCTATCCGTTCATCCATATTTTCATTCATTCATTCATTCATTCATTCATTCATTCATTCATTCATTCATTTGCCCTTATATCCATTCATCCATCTCTTCATTCATTCATTCATTCATTCATTCATTCATCTGCCCATATAGCCATTCATCCATGCCTTCATCCATCCATCCTTTTATCTATCCATCTATTCATCCATCTATTCTTCCATCTATTCATCTATCCATCCATCCATCCATCCATCTATCCAACTAACCATATATCTATTCATCTAACCATTTCTTCATCCATCCATCCATCCATCCATCCATCCATTCATTCGTTCATTTGCCCATATCCATTCATTCATTCATTCATTCATTCATTCATTTATTCATCCATCCATCCATCCATCCATCCATTCATTCATCTGCCCATATATCCATTCATCCATCCACCCATCCATCCTTCATCTATCCATCTATTCATCCATCTATTCTTCCATTCATCCATCCATCCAACTAACCATATATACATTCATCCATCCAACATTCTCTTCATCCATACATCCATAAAGCCACCAGGTGGCGCAAGGAACAACCACTTTTCCATTGACTTAGTTGGCATGCGTGTTTAGATGCATGTAGCCTACACTCTCAGAAATAAAGGTACGCGAGCTGTCACCGGGGTGATAACTTTACAAACTACGTGTCCATATTTAAGGCCTCAACACAATTTCATAGATCTAGATAAATCAGTCTAAGCGATATTGAAATCATTTAAAGATATACAAATATCGTACATAATAAAAACATTAAATAAACCAATATAAAACAAACAAAAGCTATAACGATATAGGAATATACAGCATTATGCTGTGTTCACACCAGACGCGGAACGCGCGGATAAATCACGCTATTCGCGCGTAAATAGACGCGTGAACATTTGAGTTTACTCGGGTCAAACTCCGCTTCATTCCGCTTCATTCGCGCATCAAATTCACTTCAGAACAGAGGATTTGCGTCATGGGCAGGGCTTCTGTCTGCCCGGTGACTGTAGCTTCGTTGCTAAATGGCTAACATGGATTTTATTGATAAAATAACTGTTTATGTGCTTTATGAAGGCTGAAAAACAGCGTCAATACGTTTGGACCAGTGTCTGAGTCCACTAGATACTTTCAGAGGTGCACCCAGCTCTGTAAGCTCATAAACTCCTCCAGAAACTTCCATGCCGCACCATTCGCGCAATTCTCGTCATTCGCGGTTATAGCGCCATTCGCGCTTCAGGATGTCTATTCGCGCGTTTGCATTGACCTAACATGTAAATCACTCACGCTTGACGCTTCTTCCGCGTCTGGTGTGAATGCAGCATAACAGGGCTCGAAATTAACCTTTTTTCTTGATAGCACCGGTGCTCCTAACTTCAAAAATTTAGGCGCATCTGACAAAATTTTGTCACACCCACCAAAACTATGAGCACCGTTACTACACGTTATATATTAACAGATTCTATTATATATTAACACTCTAATCACAACTAACAAATACACAAAAATCTGCTAGATAGATGTATATCTGATGTCAGAAAATATAAAGGGTTATCAGAATTATCACTAGGATGAAAGATCGAGTTTATTCATAATTAAATGTAAAATTTAAAAGTACAATTAGGTTTAATGAATGGTTATTTTCATTTCCTTCAGCTTAGTCCCTTATTTATCAGATGTCGCCACTAGAATGGTTATATTCTGGAGCTTACCCAATTCCCCTATAGCGCATGTGTTTGGACTGTGGGGGAAGCCAGAGCACCCGGAGGAACCCTACGCCAACATGAGGGTATGTGTTCTTCACTTTTAAAATCCCCCATCTATTGAATTAATATTATGATCGTTTCATTTTAAAGCCTGTCTATAAAATTTGGTTAAATGTCATTTGTATCAGTAACACTGAGCAATGTTTTGACAGAGAGCAGTGTGTTTTGAATATAGCATATCCCTTTGAGTGAAATACATACAGGGAATGTAAGAACACATTTAAAGGATTGACAGGTGAAAAAAAAAGAGGCTTTCACTCAGTGGGGTGTGGAGAGAGATGTGTGTATGTATTGTGCATATCTCATCTGTCACTAGCAAAGCCTAAAAAGTAGCCTTGGACATGTTATCATTATGTTTAAAGATGTTACATAACTTTGCGATGAACTAAGCATGTTATCAATGTGTCAAAGCATGATTGCAAAATTGTAAAAAAAAAATGTGAACAATGTTTTAAAACATGCTTGCAACTTAGAAAATAAATGACAGAATATATACTGGTCTTGGTGGTCTACGAGGACTACCCCTAACCCTACTAACCCTAACTCATAGGCGTAATGTATTTTATTCATAAAAACACAAAATATATATCTCTACCTCTAATCCCAATGCTCACAGGAAACTTGCGGCAACATTTAAAGGTCAAAAGACTTAAATATGTTTTTAAGCATATTTTATGGTCGCCCACTGAAGCTAAGCAGGGCTGCGCCCGGTCAGTACCTGGATGGGAGACCACATGGGAAAGCTAGGTTGCTGCCGGAAGTGGTGTTAGTGAGGCCAGCAGGGGGCGCCCAACCTCTGGCCTGTGTGGGTCCTAATGCCCCAGTATAGTGACGGGGACACTATACTGCTCAGTGAGCGCTGTCTTTCGGATGAGACGTTAAACCGAGGTCCTGACTCTCTGTGGTCATTAATAATCCCAGGATGTCCTTCGAAAAAGAGTAGGGGTTTAACCCCAACATCCTGGCCAAATCTGCCCACTGGCCTCTGTCTATCATGGCCTCCTAAAAATCCCCATACCATAATTGGCTTAATCACTCTGTCTCCTCTCCACAAATCAGCTGGTGTGTGGTGTGCGGTCTGGTGCAATATGGCTGCCGTCGCGTCATCCAGGTGGATGCAGCACACTGGTGGTGAATGAGGAGATTCCCACCAATGTGTAAAGCGCTTTGAGTGCACAGAAAAAGCACTATATAAATGTAAGGAATTATTATTATTATTATTATTAAGCATTTAGAATTACAAGGACACAAGGCATGTCCTCATAAACCTACTCAATGTTGCAATACCCATGTAATACCCAAAATTATACCCATGTCATTGAACAAAATTATGTCCTCATAAACCACACACACACACACACACACACAAACACACACACACACACACACACACACACACACACACACACACACACGTTTGTTTTTGTGAAAAGTGGGTACATTACATAGGCTTCCATTCATTTTATACAGATCAAACTGTATATTATATTGCCCTCACCCCACCCTACCCCTAAACCCAACCATCACAGGAGACAGTGTACAGCTTTACTCCCTAAACAAACTCATCCTGTGTGATTTAGAAGCTTTTTGAGAAGTGAGGACGTCATCAATGTCCTCATATTTCACCTGCTTTTTGTAATACCTGTGTCATACCTATGTCATTATACAGATTTGTGTCCTGATATGTCACAAAAACACGTACACACACACACACATTACGAGGACTAACCGTAACCATTACACTAACCCTACTAACCCTAATCCATAGGCGTAATGTATTTTTTACTGTAAAATCCCTTAAATATATGTCCCTACCCCTAAACCCAACCCTCAAAGGAAACTTGCAGCAACATCTGAATGTCAAATAACTGAAAGATGCTTTTTTAAGCATTTTAAATTACAAGGACACATGTCTTCATAAACCACCTCAATGTTGCAATACCTAAATCATACCCATGTTATTATATAAATGTATGTCCTTGTAAACCACCAAAGCCAGTTCACACACACACACACATTGGTGGTTTACGAGGACTAACCCTAACCATAACACTGACCCTGTTAACCCTAACCAATAGGCATAATGTATTTTATACTGTAAAAAACGCTAATTATATGGCCTTACCCTTAAAATCAACCCTCGCAGGAAACTTGCGGCAAACTTTGAATGTCAAAAGACGCAAATATGCCTTTTAAGCACTTTGAAGTACAAGGACACAAGGCATGTCCTCATAAACCACCTCAATGTTGCAATACCTAAATCATACCTATGTCATTATACAAATTTATGTCCATGTAAATCACCAAAACCAGTAATCAAACAAACACGCACACATATTGGTATTGGTGGTTTACGAGGACTAACCCCAACCCTAACACTAAGGGCGCACTCACACTATGCTATCCGAACCATGCCCAGGCCCGTTTCCCTGATCGTTTGAGAAGTGTCAGTAATCTGAATTGGGCTCACTTGGGCTCAGGCGCGGTATGCTTACAGTGTAAGTGCAAGCGTGCCTAAGCCCGAAACTGAAAGCGAGACATGACTTTTAAGGGACTGTTTGATATGGATTAATTAATCATTCGTGCTGTTCAATGAACGCAAACTGTCGTAGATTTTTAAAGACGCAAACCCCTCACTGCACGACAGCTGCACCTTCAGCAAACCTCCTAATTCCTGCAGCACGAGGACTTTATGATTGTTTATGAGCGTCAAAAGTGGCTGATCTGTTCGGCGAAATATTAAACTGTGTGTCACCGCATATCAAACCACTTAACGATATAACTAAAGAAATCTCCACTGTGCAGAGCGAGAGGGTTTACTGAAAAGCGCATCATCGATGACGTAAGCGTGCCCAGACCCGAATGTAATGTGAGTGCGGGCCGTCGGGGGAGACGGGAGGGGGGCTTTGGCCCGTTTCAACGCAACTGTCCATAGTGTGAGTACGGCCTAACCCTACTAATCCTAACCAATAGGTATAATATATTTCATTGAGTAAAAATATTATACCATTATTAATAATTATACAAATTGATGTCCTTGTAAACCATCAAGCCAGTGCACACACACAAACGCAGTATGTTAATTACTGTTCTTTGAAAGCAATTAATAGTACCAATATACTAGTATTCTCTTTTCAGAATATATGTTCAGATTCATTGCTATAGCTTCATAATTCATTGACCACCAGCATTCAGAACATGTCAGAAACAGTGTTAATGACACAGAAAATAACCCCCGCTAAAGTGACCTTCTGCGTTTGAAGTTTGGAGACAAATTTTCATGATCAAACAGCAACATTACACATTAAAGGAAGCTGAAAGTATATAAAAGGACACATTGAGTCAATGCAAAATACACCGAGCAAAAAACAATGCTGACTTCAGGGCTCCTGTCATTTATTCCAGGACATTGTATTACCAGAAGTACAAATGAATTCATTGCATTTGAAGGAACAAATGAATTGAAGAAGCATGGCGTACATGGTGCAGCCAGCGTTAATATTTCACTTCATGATCTCTGTCCAAATAAATAATTTGATCCTCCTTCTCTCTGCTGAACATTCTGAAGCTGAACAGATGAGGAAAGTTCACACGGTTGAAAATCAAATCTGCTCACTGTCGGAGAAAGAGGAAGGCCAGACAGAGGCTGTACAGAGATATAATGCATGACCACATTCCCTTCTACAGATGCGGAATGTAGAAAAGAAATCACATTAACAGTAAAAAGACATCTCGAATAAATAAATAAAGAAATGAAACATTGCTGAATCATTACGATGGATTTAGTATGATGCAGACTTGTTCTATAGTTGCACTTTGTTTTTGTAGTTCTACATTCTGTTGACGAAGGCCTTGATTGGATTGTCAGCAAGAATCTGATTATTTGCATGTCTAGATATTATATTGGTTTTTAAAACCTAGACTGCAAACAGATGTGCATTATTAAAACAACCCATGCAATAACTGGATAAAGTATGGTGTTTTGATCACTTGCAATGAAGTGACTGATTTTTTTTAATGCCTGAAAATATTTGATTTGAGAAAAATGATAATAAAATTACCAAAAGCGAAACTACTGTGTTTAATTCAAAGTACATTTTACAGTCCACCAAAAAAGTACAATATTGTACAACCCAGGCTCATTCTGAAAACCCCTGTACACATTTCTGGAGAGTGTCAAAAACGTACCAGGAGGTATGTTTTTTTGCAGTTTTTGTTTTCACGAATCCACCAGAGGGCGCTGTGCACGCTTTTTCAGATCTCAAATTTCTCTCACGAGTGCCATTCGCGCCTGCTGTTCTCGAGTAAATCCACCAGAGGCCGCTGTCACCTGACTGACTGACTGACTGACTGACCGATTCCACTCACCCTCCTCCCAACCATTACTGTTTTCAAAAGCACAGATTGACCAGCACCCACCCCCTTCCCTAAACCCAACCAATAGTGTTTTCAAAAGCATTCTAGAAACGGCTGCCTGATTTTTTACCATGTTTTCAGATCTTACCACATTCTCACCCTATTATTTACTTGTTTATTTTATTGTTTGCTTTTTGTTTTTGTTTTACCTGCTTTCTAGAACCGTTCTTTACCAGACTTGAACCCTGTTGTCATGGTCAACTCTGCTCCATCTCTCAAGTCTGCCAATGTACATGGCGAGCCACTGGGCAAACTGGTAACAGCAAGGAAAGCCATCCACATGGGGGGTAAGCGATCAGCTGGTAAGCCCAAAAAAGAGGGCGTCATACTGCCCCATAACGTTTGTTTTAACGACAAAATGCAACCATACGTACTTCTGGCTACATAATTCACAGTCTCCAGAATGTATGTTTTCAGAATGAGCCTATGTTGATTTTTGCAGTGTAGTTTCCTGCTGTCTGGACTGCATAAAGGTAAGTTTGCTGCTATATATCTGCTCACTGTCATTAATTGGGTTAGGGTTGGCATAGTGCTGACATGTACTTGAAAAGTTACAAAGACTGGTGTTGACAAAAATATTGCAATTGCATTTTGTTTAGATACACAAGCTCGCGATTCAGCTCAGTTCTCATTCCAGTAATAAAATAAAAATTACTGGAATGAGAATAAAAATGTGATCAAAAGCTGCTAGGAGACTAGCAGATTTCACAATTAATTTCACAGAAATAGCAAGTGACGTTGAATTGAATGCACAAAATTGAAAGTAAAAGGGGGAAAAATAAATCATGTTTTTTTGTAACACATATTTAGTTATGACCTTAAAACTGTTAAAAAAAAGCTTTCAAACTGCTTTAATTCCAGCCAAACTAAATAAAAAAGAATTTCCACAAAAGAAAAAAACAACAACTCAGGCTTATTCTAAAAACATAGTCCTATGAACGTTTCTGGAGACCACAAAAAACATCCCGGGAGGTACGTATTTTTGAAGTTTTTGTTTTCACAAATCCGCGAGAGACAGCTGTGTGCACTTTTTTTGTATCTCAAATGTCTCTTGTGAGTGCCGTTTGCGGCCGCGCTGTTCTCGCGTAAACCCACTAGAGGCCGCTGTCGACCGACCATCTGTCTGACTGAATGACTGAATGATTGACTGGGCGACCGGCCAATCGACTGAACCACCCTCCTCCTTCCCTAAACCCAACCAGTTTTACCGATTGACCCACACACCCACATACTTCCCTAAACCCAACCAACGGTTTACAAAAGCCGTCCAGAAAAAGAAAAGCCCTCGTCTGATTTTTACCACATTTTCGGATTTTACCGCATTCTCACCTTGTTGTTCACTTGTTCATTTTATTTTTTGGATTTTGTTTTTGTCTTACCTGGTTTCTGGAACCACTCTTCCCCAGACTCGAACCCGGTCGTCGTCGTGGTCAACTCCTCTCTGCATCTCAAGTCCGCCGATGTACATAATGAGCTAACTGGACAAACTAATTGCGGCGGGAAAGGCCTCCACATGGAGGTAAGCGGCAAAAGGAACGGCGTCATAGCGCCCCGTAGCGTTTGCTTAAAAAAATGAAACACAGCCATACGTACCTCCAGCTACATAATTCGCTGTATCCAGAAACGTCCACGGGACTACGTTTTCAGAATGAGCCTTTGTTGAAAAAATATTATATGAAATAATGTAGAATCCCTTGGAAAATATATATGTAATACACACTCAATAAACATACATTTTACAAAAAAGCTTTTTTTAAGTTGACTCAACTTTTAACCCAAGTGAATCAAATCGAATCGAGTCAAAAAGCAATGCAGCAAGTTGCCTTACAATTTTAAGTTGAGTCAACTTTTTTTTTTAATGAATACGTCTACAAATCTACACTTTCAGAAATAAAGGTATACGAGCTCTCACTGGTGTGGTACCTTTTTGAAAGGTACACATTTGTGACTAAAGGGTCCTTATTAATACCTCAAGGGTACATATTAATACCTAAAAAGCACAATAGTGTACAACCCAGGCTCATTCTGAAAATGTACCCCTATATATATATTTCGGGAGAGCGCCAAATACGTCCGAGGAGGTCCGTTATTTTTGCAGTTTTTGTTTTCACGAATCCACCAGAGGCCGATGTGCACGCAAATTTCTCTCACGGGTGCCATTCATGCCTGCTGTTCTCGCGTAATCCACCAGAGTAAAGGCTCGTACACAGCGGGACGCTTTTCGTTTGTGTTTATTGTCAGCATTTTTCGAGACGTTTTTCCGGATTCAAACCCAAGCGATTTTCACAGGCGTCGAGCAGAAGAGTATGCAAAATCACTCCTTGACGTTAGATGGTGCTACACAACTTAAGCTTCTGACACCCGCTTGTAACACAGAAGAAGAAGACAAAGTTGACATGCTTGTTGTTATGGATGGTTCAAGTAGCAGCTCCAGCTCTAGTGATGAAGAAAGGATTATTGTTCACCAGTGCAATAAGCAGCTCCATGTTCATATCGCCTCTGGGCATCTTCAATGTGCGCTCGCATTGACGGTTTTGCACTTGAGCGCCTCCAAGTGCTGTTTACTGTAACTTCAGCAGCTCCGTGCACATGAACAAAAGTGCCAATCTGATTGGTGGAGAGGATTTTGACGCGGCGCGTCAAAACAAAAAAACGAACATGAGACGTTTTTTTTAAAAAATGACGCTTTTGTGCCTGCCATTTTGCGCGTTGGTGTGCACGATCACATTGGTACCCTTTATCTAGTCACGAGGCGGTAAACGTCGACCGTAAACGTGAGCAAAAAACATCTCGGTGTGCACGGGCCTTAAATTCTCCACTCCACGTCATAAGTCCAACGATGTACGCGGTGAGCCACTGTCCAAACTGGTAACAGCGGAAAAGCCGTCCACACAGAGGTAAGAGATCAGCATGACAAGGAACAGCGTCATACCGTCGCTGTATCGTTCGTTTTAAAGATAAAATGCAGCCATACATTTCTCTGGCTACATAATTTGTGCTCTCCAGAAATGCATATACATTTTCAGAATGAGCCTATGTTGATGTACCTCTTGAATTTTATTTAATGAATTTTTTTAAATTCCTTTATTATGTACTAATATATACATTTGAGGTACCAATATGGACTTTTGAAAATCTACCACCCCAGTGAGAGCTCTCGTGCCTTTATTTCTGAAAGTGTACATTACATTTTACATTGAACTAAACTGAACTTCAGCTGTGAAAACTGAAGTGGTTTCGAATGACTAGAACTTCATCTATGTTAAGCTGCTTTGATACAGTCTACATTGTAAAAACGTGCTATAGAAATAAAAATGAATTGAATCGAAAATTTGGCCAGAATTGAATGAACCCACGAAAAGAGTCATGAACAATTCTCACCAACCTGCACTACACCTGTGAATACAAAATCTGTCTTGAAGAGCGTATCTCCGAGGTTTCAGACGACCCCAGCGGACTTCCCTTCAGAGCTCTGCTAGTGTCTGAAGGGAAAGCGCGTTCACATTTTACCAGATCTGGAACTACATATTTGGTGATGTACCGTATCGTCGTCGACACGATCAAGCAAAAGATCTGAACCCAACTCGATTCATTTATTGGACTTTGAGTCGAATTTTTAGTCAAACAATCAATAGTTTTAAACACGGTGCACTTTCGCATTTAAACTTCAGCTGGATGTTTTCATTCACATAGTGCTGTGTTACACACTACATGGAAGCTCATTTTCAAAAACCCATAATAGGGGCTCTTTAAAGGGTCACGAAACACCAAAACACATGTTTTGAGCTGTTGACAGTCATATCTGTGTCCCACGCTGCTATAAACACTATTAGGACACATATATTGCACTAAAAAGTGAAAATTGGTTGTTTTTGCGTTATTTTGAGCAAATTCGTTCTTCCGGTTTGAAACGAATTTTTGAAGCTGCGTCACGCCCATGAGATAATTAGGTGTAAATCCAGCCTGGAGAGTGGCTGTCTGTCTTTTCGAGAACATTGTGACGTATCTGAGTGTGCGGCATTAATTCATGACAAAGACGTGCTTCAAACCAATCAGCGCGATCTATTGTGTATGACGTGAAACTTCATTAATATGCATGATAGCTCCGGAGACTGTTTACCTGTTTACACTGTTCAGACGGCAGAGAGATGCCACGTTGTGTTGCCAAAACAAGTGAAAGAACTAGAATTTGGAGACATGGGTCGTCGGTGTTGCGTTTATTAGTGTGCTGCAACGAAGGTTTTGTTTTCATTTTCCCTCTATGAGAGAGCTGCTGGACTCACGTGTGGATTACAGTGCACGCGACACGCGACAGAAACGCGTTTGTAAGGAACATTTTTACCCGAGAGCTTTTCACATCTGGAAATGATGAAATCCGAATTTGCCGCTCGTCTCCTTTTAATAAAAAGACACAGCTCCAGTTTGATTGTCTGTCTACAGATTTGGTAAGTGTGTGTGTGATCAGTGCCCTTTGATTAACCCAGATTGCAAAGTTAGTTCGTGGTCAGCAGAGCTCTTTCAGTTTTTAAAGACATACCATAGTCAAAATGATTTAGTTACTAAGTTTACAGTATGTTAATATCACTGCAATATTACAGTACAATATTATAGACTGAAAGATCCACTGTAAATGCTGCTCTCCGGGTGTAAACATGTAAACACAAACTATTCCCGTCGTGCAGGATTTTCGCTCCATTTTGTGAAAGGATAGTCTATACACACGGCTTTCTGACGCTACCTACCGAGTACATAAGTTACAGAGAAATGCTCCCATTCGCCGTGTGGTATCAAATCAGTGTCTCGGTGTATGTTTTGCCTGTGAAATCAGCTCGTGCCCAAATGGAAACTCCCTTCTTTGCAAATCCTACCCTCTTTCCTTCCCCCGACACTCCCACACTCCCAGAGCTGGACACGCCCAACTTTCCTGACTTTTTTCAAACTAGAGGTGTGAAAACACCCTGCTGAGACGGGGGTTTCATGGCCCTTTAAAGTTAGGGTAATTAGGCAAGTCATTGTATAACAGTGGTTTGTTCTGTAGACAATAGAAAACAAATATCGCTTAAGGGGGCAAATAATATTGACCTTAAAATGGTATAGAAAAATTTAAAACTGCTTTTATTCTAGCCGAAATAAAACAAATAAGACTTTCTCCAGAAGTAAAAATATTATCAGACATACTGTGAAAATTTCCTTGCTCTGTTAAACATCATTTGGGAAATATTAAAAAAAAGAAAAAAAAATTCAATGGCGTGCTAATAATTCTGACTTCAACTGTATACACACACACACATATATATATATATATATATATATATATATATATATATATATATATATATATATATATATATATATATAACAACACCATGTTTTGTGTGTATATACAAGAACAAGAAGAACGTGGCAATTCATCTTGAGCATTAGTAAGATTTTAATATTGTTAATACTTTGAAGGCATTGCTGTCCATGCACAAATCAGTTTTCTAGCTTGCCTGTTGTTAAGCGTATTAAAGAGGCATTATCTAAGATAAGCTGGCTTAATTGAGATTTCCTTCATTATTTATTTTGTATTCATTATAAAACAAATTGATCCCCCAGTGTTCAAGTCATGCTCTTATTGTGTAGAGAGAGGGGGTGGGAGAAAGAAAGCATGGTTGGTTACACTTTATGTTTCCTTCTGAAACTCTTCATTTAATGCTGAGTGATATTCATTAACTAAATAGACTTACTATATGGTTAGGGTCAGAATATAAAACGTGGAACAGGGACACTTCAAAATAAAGTGCAATAATAAATCATTTGGATCTGAAATAATTGGGATATCCTGTGCGTTTATAATTTACAAAAATAAATAAACATGAAGGAACACTCATGCGATTATTGTTTGAAATGGTTTTCATTCATAGCAGCGTACTAAATCTATACACATTGAATGGTATTAACAGGGCGGCTGTTTGTATCGTCAATATTTTTCTCTTTCATGAAGATTGTTCTCATCGTTTCACATTTTCCAATTGAAATTGAATGTAATAACTGGTGGCAATTGAAGACATTATGAACTAAATCTTGCAAAGATGATGCAGTTGAAATGCAATCACTTTGATTTATTGCTACAGGAATTTGATATCATTGCCTCCTTTTAGCACAGCACTGGATTTAAAAATACAAAGCGGCATAATTCAGCTGTCCATTTTACGTGTGTTTCAGGTATGAACGGCATTGGAGAATCTGGATTCTATGCTGATGATGTTGGCCACTGACGCTGAGACCATGCCACTCGCTGGTCAGCGTAGCATTTAAAAAGCCAGCTCTAATGGCAATAGCGATATCTCTCTCTCTTCCTTAGTTTATAAATAACATATAAAGGATGTAACATATAATTGGGGGCTCGTCCGGGATATATAAAAATAATTTAAAACTCTTAATTTTGTCCCGGATAATAGTTTTTTCATTCATTCATTCATTCATTCATTCAATTATTTTTTTTGCTTAGTCCCTTTATTAATCTGATGTCGCCACAGCGGAATGAACCGCCAACTTATCCAGCATTTGTTTTACACAGTGGATGCCCTTACAGCCGCAACCCATCACTGGGAAACACTCATACACACTCATTCACACTCATACACTACGGTCAATTTAGCTTACCCAATTCACCTGTACCTAGTCTTTGGACTAGTGGGGGAAACCGGAGCACCTGGAGGAAACCCACGCCAACACAGGGAGAACATGCAAACTCCACACAGAAACGCCAACTGACCCAGCCGGGGCTCGAACCACCAACCTTCTTGCTGTAATGCAGTTGTGCTGCCCACTGCCGATAATAGTTTTGTGTGTGCATACTCAGATGGTGCAGGAAAATCTATGACAAAGTGAAACAAAGTATAATTTTCTCCCTTTGAGTTTAATTGTTTCAAGAGTTCACACTTAGCTGATGATTGATTATAAAGCGTGTTTGGCATGCTGTCCCGGAAGAGAGCCCTGAGCTCATAGGATCCTCGAGCCTGGGGCTCCCTCCCGTTTGCAAGGCGAGAGAGGAGTTTTAGCTCAGGTAGAACTCGAGAACTCCCCTGCTGTGGTAGCTAATGAACAGATAGTGATTGCTCTTAAGAGATAACTACTTACCAGGAGCATGTCTATGGTGCTGATTTGGATTAGTCAATTAACTTAAGTTGCATGTTTTTGGATGGTGGGAGGAAACCGGGGAACCCGGGGGAAACCCACATGAGCACGGGAAGAACGTGCAAACTCCGCACAGAAACATCGGCTGGCTTGGTAAGGACTAGAACCAGTGATGTTCTTGCTGTGAGGCAACAGTGCTAACCACAGGGCCACCCATCTAGGAAAGGAGGAGGAGTAGGGGTGGAAGAGGGGGATTCTTCAAAACGAAGATGGCTGTTATATGGAACTTAGAGTATTTATAGTGGCTTAGGAATCGTCTGATTGGTGAATCATAAACTGAATAATGCAGGGCCAGCTGCAAGCAATCATAAGCACGAGATCCTCTCGAAATTAGTTTATAAATAAACTTCACATCTGTTGTTAAAATAAACCCAATTAGATCCAAACTCTTCGATCAAACTCTCTTACATACTAACGCACACATCTCAATTCACTTCCCATCTAGACATCTAAATTTACTAAATACATGAACAAGATCTTAATATTCTAATGATTTAATGTATAAAAGAAAAAATCTATATTTTTTGTCAATCCCAGTTGTAAGAGCAGCAAATAATAACTTGGAAATCATTTGGAAAAGTGGCAGAAGGTCGATTTTTAAGATGAATCATCTGTTGATCTGCATCCCAATCATCACAAATACTGCAGAAGACCTACTGGCACCCACATGGAGCCAAGATTCTCACAGAAATCAGTCAAGTTTGCCGGAGGTATCAAGACATTTGTGCTGCCCATTACATTCCAAACCACAGGAGAGGGACAATTCTCCAGCAGGATAGCGCTCCTTCTCATACTTCAGCCTCCACATCAAAGCTCCTGAAAGCAAAGAAGGTCAAGGTGCTCCAGGATTGGCCAGCCCAGTCACCAGACATTATCATTATTGAGCACGTCTGGGGTAAGATGAAGGAGGAGGCATTGAAGATGAAGCCAAAGAATCTTGATGAACTCTGGGAGTCCTGCAAGAACGCTTTCTTTGCCATTCCAGATGACTTTATTAATCAGTGATTTGAGTCAGAGATGTATGATGCAGTCCTCCAAGCTCATGATGTAGTCAGACACAATATTCATTCTGTTTCCACTGCAGCATGACTTTATATTCTATACAAGTAAGCAAAGTCAGACCTTACTGTCCTAATGAAATTATTCAAAATCAAGGCATGATCATATTTTATTGTGGTCAAATAAGCGTAATCTAGAGGCCTTTGCCTTTCATATAAGCCACTTCTGATATCAAATGATCAACTAGAAGTCAAGATATTATTTGTTGTTCCTAAAACCTGAATAGGCGACAAGACTTTTGTCAGGGAGTGTATTTTTTGGCTTTTGCCAAAAAAAAAAAAAGAAGAAGAAGAAGAAAAAAAAAATACCTGTACAATGTAAGTTTTGGACTTAAAAAAAGACGTTTGCTGTTTGTTCAAGTTACTTACAGTATTTAAACTAAGCTGAAACAACACAATTCTTATTTTTTTTCCTTTTGGGGACAACTGAATGGTTTTATGTTCAACCCACTTAAATTTGTAAAAACAAATGAGTTAACTTAATTCCTTTATGTTGTCCCAACACAAATCGATTGTAACCCAGCATTTTTTACAGTCTGTGGTCCAGGGTTGCATTCAAAAAAGCTTTGTGCTGTTAAAGGTTAAAGTAGACTAACCTTACTAATCCAATCCTCTTTCTCAGCTAACTTTCATCACCCAAAACCCTCCCTAACATTATTGATTGAATATTGCCCTTTAGGCCCATAGAAACGCATATAAACACTGCACAGAAAACATTGCGATATTCCCATTTAGTCAGATGAGTAAGATTATTTTCCATCATCCGCACTATTGAAGCTGAAACAAGTCAGAACGAAACGCGATAGCATGCAGGTGACGTGTTTTACAGTGAGATCTTCCCCATTCGGATAGCATTACTAGCCTGTGCTGCAGTTACCTTAAGGGACTGAAACCTGTTGTGAATGTGCTAATGTGCTTAATGTGACCTGAAAGACTGCACCTGCTTCTGAAATCCTCAAGCCATAGCCAAACAATGCAGTCAAATGATATGCCTCTTACTGCTCGAGAAAAAAAAAAAAAAGGCCTCTGGTGTGTTTTGTGGCGTTCCTGTGTCATTTCCTAAGCAAGAGCGCGGTAATAACAGGGTATTTCCCAGTTATGCGGAGACCGGTCGGGCATGTCAAACAGAGACAGCTCATGTTTGATGGCGAATTCAGTGGTTTTTGAGAGCACTCGGTTCTGATCACATCAACATCTAGTTAGCCATTACACTGATTTATGTTTCACAAGCTTTTAGTAGATATATACTAGTGAGACACAGGTTTAAAACTATGTTATGTTAAGTTATTCATTCATTTTCCTTTGGCTTAGTCCCTTTATTCACTTGAGGTTGCCACAGCGGAATGAACCGCCAACTTATCCAGCATATGTTTTACACAGCGGATGCCCTTCCAGCCACAACCCTGTACTGGGAAACACCCATATACACTCATTTACACACACACTTCTACACTACGGACAATTTAGTTTACCCAATTCACCTACAGCACATGTGTTTGGACAGTGGGGGAAACCAGAGCACCCGGAGGAAACCCACGCCAACACGGGGAGAACATGCAAACTCCACACAGATATGCCAACTTACCCAGCTGGGACTCGAACCAGCAACCTTCTTGCTGTGAGGCCACAGTGCTAACCAATGAGCCACCGTGCAGCCCTATATTAATTATATTATTCATTCATTCACCTTCTTTTCAGCTTAGTTCCTTTAATAATCTGGGGTCGCCACAGCGGAATGAACCGCCAACTTATCCAGCATATGTTTTACACAGCGGATGCCCTTCCAGCTGCAACCCATCACTGGGAAACATCCATACATTCTCATTCACACACATACACTATGGACAATTTTAGTTTACCCAATTCACCTGTACCGCATGTCTTTGGACTTGTGGGGAAAACCGGAGCACCCGGAGGAAACCCACACGAACGTGGGGAGAATAATTAGTTGTTTATGTACTGTGTACTAAAATCAAGTAAAAGAAAAACAATTAATTAAAGAAAATGTAATAAAAGGAAAGAAAAGGAGTAAAATAAAATTAAAAAATTAAATGAATAAAATGTAATAAAATAAAATAGAAATAAAATTTAATAAAAGAAAATAATAAAAATAAAGTTTTATAAAAGAAAAGAACATTTTATAAAACAAAAATAACTAAATAAAATAATATAAAAGAAACAAAATTTTATGAAATCAAATAACCCAGGTTCATGATAACTATATGCTTGTGTCTGGCTTGTCGATGAGGATTATGGACAGGCTGTCGTGAAATAAGGGGCAACACAGTGGCCGGTTTAGCACTGTCGCCTCTCAGCAAGAAGGTCACTGGTTCGAGTCCTGGCTGGATCAGTTGGCGTTTCAGTGTGGAGTTTGCATGTTCTCCCCGTCTTGGCATGGGTTTCCTCTGGGTGCTCCGGTTTCCCCCACAGTCCAAAGACATGCACCATAGGGGAATTGGGTAAACAAAATTGGCTGTAGTGTATGAGTGTGCGTGTGCGTGTGAATGTGAAGGTTTATGGGTGTTTCCCAGTACTGGGTTGTAGCTGGAAGGGCATTCGCTGTGGAAAACATATGCTGGAATAGTTGGCGGTTCAGGCGACGCAGTGGCGCAGTAGGTAGTGCTGTCGCCTCACAGCAAGAAGGTCGTCACTGGTTCGAGCCTTGGCTGGGTCAGTTGGCATTTCTGTGTGGAGTTTGCATGTTCTCCCTGCGTTCGCGTGGGTTTCCTCCGGGTGCTCCGGTTTCCCCCACAGTCCAAAGACATACGGTACAGGTGAATTGGGTAGGCTAAAATTGTCATTAGAATATGTATGTGAATGAGTGTGTGTGGATGTTTCCCAGAGATGGGTTGCAGTTGGAAGGGCATCCGCTGTGTAAAACATATGCTGGATAAGTTGGCGGTTCATTCCGCTGTGGCAACCCCAGATTAATAAGGGACTAAGCCGAAAAAGAAAATGAATGAATGAATAGTTGGCGATTCATTCCGCTGTGGCGACCCCTGATAAATAAAGGGACTAAGCCGAAGGAAAATGAATGAATGAATGAATGAATGAACAATGTTTAGTAAAACAAAGATGAAAGGAAATAAAATAATATAATTTAAAAATATATTTAATAAAACAAAATAAAAGGATTAAAATTGTATGGGTTGTAAATAAAAATGAATGAAATGTAATAAAAGAAACAAACAATTGTAAAATAAAAAAATAGGAACATAATTAAATAAAATAATCTAAAAGGAATACATTTTAGTTAAAAATAAAAGGTTTTAATGAAATAAAAGGAATAAAATTTAAATAAAATTAAATAATAAAATTAAATAAAATAATATAAAAGGGATAAAAATTTATAAAAAAAAAGGAATACAATTTAAGAAAAGGAACGCAATTTAATAAAATTAAATAAAATAATAAAATAAAATAAATTTATGTGAAAGGAACACATTTTGTAAAATAACAAATGAATGAAATGTAATAAAATAAAAGAAAAGGAATATAATTTTACAAATGGATGGATGGTTGGATGGATGAACTAACTATAATGGTAAGGATAGTTTTAAGGGTTGGTTAATGATAGGGCTTAATGGGTATCACTTTATTTTGATGGTCCCTTTAACACATTTTGTTGAATTTAAGTTACATTGCATCTACATGCCAACTAACTCTCATTAGATTATAAGTAGACTGTTAGGTTGGGGTTAGAGTTAGTGTAAGCTGACATGTACTTGCAAAGTTTCTTATAGTCAATGTCTGCTAAAGGAGCATATCGACAGATATAAAGCAGACAGTCTATTAATACTCAAATGAGAAGTTATTGGCATATACCTGTAGTTGCAATGCAACTTTTAGTCAACAAAATGTGCAATAGGGACCATCAAAATAAAGTGTTTCCGGTTAATGACTGGTTTAGCTCTATGATTAGATTTAAGTGTGGGTTAAGGTAGGGGGAAGTGATCTAGTGATCACTCTTTAACCTGCATTGTAAAAATACATCGTATAGGGGCAAGTTTTTTGACATGGCTGTAACAAATGGCTGTAAAAATTACAGCATTTTTTTACAGCAGCTGACTGTTTTTCTAACAATACAGCATTTGGCTGTAACATTTGTGAATTCAGCGATCACGTGACAGTTTAACCGAAGGATACAGAATACTGCTGTAAATTTCAAATCTTGCCAGGCATTATGGAATATTCAACGGTCAAGACAAGAGGAAGAGTGATTCACGTCTGTGGTAAGTGTATTCTTTCTTTTTTTTTGATGATTTTGTTTCCATCTTATATATATATATATATGTGTGTGTGTGTGTTGTTGTGAGCGCCCGACTTGAGTCTCTACATTAAGAATTATGTTTTAGTTAAACATACTTTCAACGTAAAGTCTTTGCTAAACCGCAGTCAACCTTAGCTAGTCAAATAGACAAATAAAAACACTACTGTACCTCACCAAAGATTTTTATTCATATTTTGAAGGTTGTAGTAACTTTATACAGACCAGACCAACTTACTACAGGCGATATTTTGCCAAAACCACCCTTACTGTACATACAGTAGTCAAATAGACAAATAAAAACACTACTGTACCTCATCAAAGATTATTATTCATATTTTAAAGGTTGTAGTAACTTCATGGAGACCAGACCAACTTACTACAGGCGATATTTTGTCAAAACCACCCTTACTGTACATACAGTAGTCAAATACACAGATAAAAACACTACTGTACCTCACCAAAGATTATTATTCATATTTTGAAGGTTGTAGTAACTTTATGGAGACCAAACCAACTTACTACAGGCGATATTTTGTCAAAACCACCCTTACTGTACATATAGTAGTCAAATAGACAAATAAAAACACTACTGTACCTCACCAAAGATTATTATTCAAATTTTGAAGGTTGTAGTAACTTTATAGAGACCAGACCAACTTACTACAGGCGATATTTTGTCAAAACCACCCTTACTGTACATACAGTAGTCAAATAGACAAATAAAAACACTACTGTACCTCACCAAAGATTATTATTCATATTTTGAAGGTTGTAGTAACTTTATAGAGACCAGACCAACTTACTACAGGCGATATTTTGTCAAAACCACCCTTACTGTACATACAGTAGTAAAATAGACAAATAAAAACACTACTGTACCTCACCAAAGATTATTATTCATATTTTGAAGGTTGTAGTAACTTCACAGAGACCAGATCAACTTACTACAGGCGATATTTTGTCAAAACCACCCTTACTGTACATACAGTAGTCAAATAGACAAATAAAAACACTACTGTACCTCACCAAAGATTATTATTCATATTTTGAAGGTTGTAGTAACTTTATACAGACCAGACGAACTTACTACAGGCAATATTTAGTCAAAACCACCCTTACTGTACATACAGTAGTCAAATAAACAAATAAAAACACTACTGTACCTCACCAAAGATTATTATTCATATTTTGAAGGTTGTAGTAACTTCATGGAGACCAGACCAACTTACTACAGGCGATATTTTGTCAAAACCTCCCTTACTGTACATACAGTAGTCAAATAGACAAATAAAAACACTACTGTACCTCACCAAAGATTATTATTCATATTTTGAAGGTTGTAGTAACTTTATAGAGACCAGACCAACTTACTACAGGCGATATTTTGTCAAAACCATCCTTACTGTACATACAGTAGTCAAATAGACAAATAAAAACACTACTGTACCTCACCAAAGATTATTATTCATATTTTGAAGGTTGTAGTAACTTCACAGAGACCAGACCAACTTACTACAGGCGATATTTTGTCAAAACCACTCTTACTGTACATACAGTAGTCTAATAGACAAATAAAAACACTACTGTACCTCACCAAAGATTATTATTCATATTTTGAAGGTTGTAGTAACTTTATAGAGACCAGACCAACTTACTACAGGCGATATTTTGTCAAAACCACCCTTACTGTACATACAGTAGTCAAATAGACAAATAAAAACACTACTGTACCTCACCAAAGATTATTATTCATATTTTGAAGGTTGTAGTAACTTCACAGAGACCAGATCAACTTACTACAGGCGATATTTTGTCAAAACCATCCTTACTGTACATACAGTAGTCAAATAGACAAATAAAAACACTACTGTACCTCACCAAAGATTTTTATTCATATTTTGAAGGTTGTAGTAACTTTATACAGACCAGACGAACTTACTACAGGCAATATTTAGTCAAAACCACCCTTACTGTACATACAGTAGTCAAATAGACAAATAAAAACACTACTGTACCTCACCAAAGATTATTATTCATATTTTGAAGGTTGTAGTAACTTTATAGAGACCAGACCAACTTACTACAGGCGATATTTTGTCAAAACCACCCTTACTGTACATACAGTAGTCAAATAGACAAATAAAAACACTACTGTACCTCACCAAAGATTATTATTCATATTTTGAAGGTTGTAGTAACTTTATAGAGACCAGACCAACTTACTACAGGCGATATTTTGTCAAAACCACCCTTACTGTACATACAGTAGTCAAATAGACAAATAAAAACACTACTGTACCTCACCAAAGATTATTATTCATAATTTGAAGTTTGTAGTAACTTTATAGAGACCAGACCAACTTACTACAGGTGATATTTTGTCAAAACCACCCTTACTGTACATACAGTAGTCAAATAGACAAATAAAAACACTACTGTACCTCACCAAAGATTATTATTCATATTTTGAAGGTTGTAGTAACTTCATGGAGACCAGACCAACTTACTACAGGCGATATTTTGTCAAAACCACCCTTACTGTACATACAGTAGTAAAATAGACAAATAAAAACACTACTGTACCTCACCAAAGATTATTATTCATATTTTGAAGGTTGTAGTAACTTTATAGAGACCAGACCAACTTACTACAGGCGATATTTTGTCAAAACCACCCTTACTGTACATACAGTAGTAAAATAGACAAATAAAAACACTACTGTACCTCACCAAAGATTATTATTCATATTTTGAAGGTTGTAGTAACTTTATAGAGACCAGACCAACTTACTACAGGCGATATTTTGTCAAAACCACCCTTACTGTACATACAGTAGTCAAATAGACAAATAAAAACACTACTGTACCTCACCAAAGATTGTTATTCATATTTTGAAGGTTGTAGTAACTTCACAGAGACCAGACCAACTTACTACAGGCGATATTTTGTCAAAACCACCCTTACTGTACATACAGTAGTCAAATAGACAAATAAAAACACTACTGTACCTCACCAAAGATTATTATTCATATTTTGAAGGTTGTAGTAACTTTATAGAGACCAGACCAACTTACTACAGGCATTATTTTGTCAAAACCACCCTTACTGTACATACAGTAGTCAAATAGACAAATAAAAACACTACTGTACCTCACCAAAGATTTTTATTCATATTTTGAAGGTTGTAGTAACTTTATACAGACCAGACGAACTTACTACAGGCAATATTTAGTCAAAACCACCCTTACTGTACATACAGTAGTCAAATAGACAAATAAAAACACTACTGTACCTCACTAAAGATTATTATTCATATTTTGAAGGTTGTAGTAACTTCACAGAGACCAGACCAACTTACTACAGGCATTATTTTGTCAAAACCACCCTTACTGTACATACAGTAGTCAAATAGACAAATAAAAACACTACTGTACCTCACCAAAGATTGTTATTCATATTTTGAAGGTTGTAGTAACTTCACAGAGACCAGACCAACTTACTACAGGCGATATTTTGTCAAAACCACCCTTACTGTACATACAGTAGTAAAATAGACAAACAAAAACACTACTGTACCTCACCAAAGATTATTATTCATAATTTGAAGTTTGTAGTAACTTTATAGAGACCAGACCAACTTACTACAGGCGATATTTTGTCAAAACCACCCTTACTGTACATACAGTAGTCAAATAGACAAATAAAAACACTACTGTACCTCACCAAAGATTATTATTCATATTTTGAAGGTTGTAGTAACTTCATGGAGACCAGACCAACTTACTACAGGCGATATTTTGTCAAAACCACCCTTACTGTACATACAGTAGTTAAATAGACAAATAAAAACACTACTGTACCTCACCAAAGATTATTATTCATAATTTGAAGGTTGTAGTAACTTCATGGAGACCAGACCAACTTACTACAGGCGATATTTTGTCAAAACCACCCTTACTGTACATACAGTAGTCAAATAGACAAATAAAAACACTACTGTACCTCACCAAAGATTATTTTTCATATTTTGAAGGTTGTAGTAACTTTATAGAGACCAGACCAACTTACTACAGGCGATATTTTGTCAAAACCACCCTTACTGTACATACAGTAGTAAAATAGACAAATAAAAACACTACTGTACCTCACCAAAGATTATTATTCATATTTTGAAGGTTGTAGTAATTTTATAGAGACCAGACCAACTTACTACAGGCGATATTTTGTCAAAACCACCCTTTCTGTACATACAGTAGTCAAATAGACAAATAAAAACACTACTGTACCTCACCAAAGATTATTATTCATAATTTGAAGGTTGTAGTAACTTCACAGAGACCAGACCAACTTACTACAGGCGATATTTTGTCAAAACCACCCTTACTGTACATACAGTAGTCAAATACACAGATAAAAACACTACTGTACCTCACCAAAGATTATTATTCATAATTTGAAGGTTGTAGTAACTTCATGGAGACCAGACCAACTTACTACAGGCGATATTTTGTCAAAACCACCCTTACTGTACATACAGTAGTCAAATAGACAAATAAAAACACTACTGTACCTCACCAAAGATTATTATTCATATTTTGAAGGTTTGTAGTAACTTCATGGAGACCAGATCAACTTACTACAGGCGATATTTTGTCAAAACCACCCTTACTGTACATACAGTAGTCAAATAAACAAATAAAAACACTACTGTACCTCACCAAAGATTATTATTCATATTTTGAAGGTTGTAGTAATTTTATAGAGACCAGACCAACTTACTACAGGCGATATTTTGTCAAAACCACCCTTACTGTACATACAGTAGTCAAAAAGACAAATAAAAACACTACTGTACCTCACCAAAGATTATTATTCATAATTTGAAGGTTGTAGTAACTTTATAGAGACCAGACCAACTTACTACAGGCGATATTTTGTCAAAACCACCCTTTCTGTACATACAGTAGTCAAAAAGACAAATAAAAACACTACTGTACCTCACCAAAGATTATTATTCATTTTTTGAAGGTTGTAGTAACTTTATAGAGACCAGACCAACTTACTACAGGCGATATTTTGTCAAAACCACCCTTACTGTACATACAGTAGTCAAATAGACAAATAAAAACACTACTGTACCTCACCAAAGATTATTATTCATATTTTGAAGGTTGTAGTAACTTCACAGAGACCAGACCAACTTACTACAGGCGATATTTTGTCAAAACCACCCTTTCTGTACATACAGTAGTCAAATAGACAAATAAAAACACTACTGTACCTCACCAAAGATTATTATTCATAATTTGAAGGTTGTAGTAACTTCACAGAGACCAGACCAACTTACTACAGGCGATATTTTGTCAAAAACCACCCTTACTGTACATACAGTAGTCAAATAGACAAATAAAAACACTACTGTACCTCACCAAAGATTATTATTCATAATTTGAAGGTTGTAGTAACTTCATGGAGACCAGACCAACTTACTACAGGCGATATTTTGTCAAAACCACCCTTACTGTACATACAGTAGTCAAATAAACAAATAAAAAACACTACTGTACCTCACCAAAGATTATTATTCATATTTTGAAGGTTGTAGTAACTTCACAGAGACCAGACCAACTTACTACAGGCGATATTTTGTCAAAACCACCCTTACTGTACATACAGTAGTCAAATAAACAAATAAAAACACTACTGTACCTCACCAAAGATTATTATTCATATTTTGAAGGTTGTAGTAGCTTTATAGAGACCAGACCAACTTACTACAGTCGATATTTTATCAAAACCACCCTTACTGTACATACAGTAGTAAAATAGACAAATAAAAACACTACTGTACCTCACCAAAGATTATTATTCATATTTTGAAGGTTGTAGTAACTTCACAGAGACCAGACCAACTTACTACAGGCGATATTTTGTCAAAACCACCCTTACTGTACATACAGTAGTCAAATAGACAAATAAAAACACTACTGTACCTCACCAAAGATTATTTTTCATATTTTGAAGGTTGTAGTAACTTTATAGAGACCAGACCAACTTACTACAGGCGATATTTTGTCAAAACCACCCTTACTGTACATACAGTAGTCAAATAGACAAATAAAAACACTACTGTACATCACCAAAGATTATTTTCATATTTTGAAGGTTGTAGTAACTTTATAGAGACCAGACCAACTTACTACAGGCGATATTTTATCAAAACCATCCTTACTGTACATACAGTAGTAAAATAGACAAATAAAAACACTACTGTACCTCACCAAAGATTATTATTCATATTTTGAAGGTTGTAGTAACTTCACAGAGACCAGACCAACTTACTACAGGCGATATTTTGTCAAAACCACCTTCCGGGTTTCCTCCGGGTGCTCCAGTTTCCCCCAAAGTCCAAACACATGCGCTATAGGTGAATTGGGTAAGCTAAATTGTCCATAGTGTATGTGTGTGAATGACTTTGTATAGGTGTTTCCCAGTGATGGGTTGCAGCTGGAAGGGCATCTGCTGCGTAAAACATATGCTGGATAAGTTTGCGGTTCATTTCGCTGTGGCGACCCCTGATTAATAAAGGGACTAAGCAGAAAAGAAAATGAATGAATGTTTAATTACTTATTGTTTTTAATATGTCATTAACTTTGCTTTAAAATGATTTCATTGACCTAGTAAACCGGACATTAAATGTTCTGTTGAATTCATTCATTCATTTTCTTTTCGGCTTAGGCAATCTTTTACAGGGAATTTTTTACAGTGTAGGGTTAAGGGCTGGTTAAGGTGTTGGTTCATCAGTGTAATTACAGATCTATTTACTGTAGCTAATTTTAGCAGTAATTGACTGCAGGTATTTTTAATCAAATGCATATATCTGTGTGTGAAATGCATGCCATGAAATGATTCATTGCATTGATGACCTGTAATATGACAAGGTTAATGCTTTCGATCAAAAAATAAATGACACTGTAAACTAATCCACTGCCTAATATTAACACATGAGAAAACCTTGCTGTAAAGTGTAACCGAAAATATCGCTTTATGATCTCTGTGTTGTGTTGTTAATATTCCTGTCGTTCTCCTGCATCACACTCAATCCTTCAAGATTAAATCGTTGCTTTTGCCACAGCAGCTACATTTACATTTACTCATTTAGCAGATGCTTTTATCTAAAGCGACTTACAAGTGAGGATAAAAAAGCACTTAAGCTCAGATTCAAGACTCAAGGTTCATTCTGAAAACATACCACCTTACATTTCTGAAGAGCGCCAAATACATCCCAGGAGGTACGATATTTGCAGTTTTTGTTTTCACGAATCCACCAGAGGCTGCTGTGTACGCTTTTTCAGATCTCAAATTTCTCTCTCGAGTGCCATTTGCGCCTGCTGTTTTCGCGTAAATCCACCAGAGGTCGCTGTCAACTGACTGACTGATCGACTGACCCACCCTCATTCTTCCCTAAACCCAACCAATAGTGTTTTCAAAAGCACCAGTTGACCAGCGCTCATTCACTTCCCTAAACCCAAACGACAGTTTAAAAAGGCAATCCAGAAAAAGAAAAGCCCTCGCAGCTGCCTGATTTTCACCATGTTTTCAGATTTTACCACATTCTCACCCTGTTTTTTACTTGTTTATTTTATTGTTTGGCTTTTGTTTTTATTTTACCTGCTTTCTGGAACCGTTCTTCACCAGACTCAAACCCCGTCGTTGTGGTCAACTCCTCTCTGCGTCTTAAGTCAATTTTTTTGCTGGCCACGAGTTGGTTTAAGGTGGTTCTTGCTGGTCAGGAGTTAGATTAAGAAGGTTATGGATGGCCATGAACTGGTTTAAGCTAGTTTAAAACTGGTTCTTGCTCATCACGAGCTGGTTTAAGATTGTTCTTGTTGGCCATGAGCTGGTTTAAGCTGGTTATTGTTGGTCAAGAGTTGGTTTAAGCTGGTTCTTGATGGTCAGGAGTTAGATTAAGAAGGTTATGGATGGCCATGAACTGGTTTAAGCTAGTTTAAGCTGGTTTTTGCTCATCATGAGCTGGTTTAAGATTGTTCTTGTTGGCCATTAGCTGGTTTAAGCTGGTTATTGTTGGTCAAGAGTTAGTTTAAGCTAGTTTTTGATGTCCATGAACTCGTTTAACCTGGTTCTTTATGGCCATAAACTAGTTTAAACTAGTGTAAGCTAGTTCTTGCTCATCAAGGGCTGGTTAAAAGATAGTTCTTGCTGTTGAAGTGTTGGTTTAGGCAGCTTCATATTGTTCATAAGCTTGTTTTTGCTGGTCAAGAGTTGGTTTAAGCTGGTTCTTGATAGTCATAAGCTGGTTTAAGCTGTTTTTGCTGGCCACGAGTTGGTTTAAGGTGGTTCTTGCTGGTCAGGAGTTAGATTAAGAAGGTTATGGATGGTCATGGAATGGTTTAAGCTAGTTTAAGCTGGTTTTTGCTCATCATGAGCTGGTTTAAGATTGTTCTTGTTGGCCATGAGCTGGTTTTAGCTGGTTATTTTTGATCAAGAGTTAGTTTAAGCTAGTTTTTTGATGTCCATGAACTAGTTTAACCTGGTTCTTTATGGCCATAAACTAGTTTAAACTAGTGTAAGCTAGTTCTTGCTCATCAAGGGCTGGTTAAAAGATAGTTCTTGCTGTTGAAGTGTTGGTTTAGGCAGCTTCATATTGTTCATAAGCTTGTTTTTGCTGGTCAAGAGTTGGTTTAAGCTGGTTCTTGATGGTCAGGAGTTAGATTAAGAAGGTTATGGATGGCCATGAACTGGTTTAAGCTAGTTTAAGCTGGTTTTTGCTCATCATGAGCTGGTTTAAGATTGTTCTTGTTGGCCATGAGCTGGTTTTAGCTGGTTATTTTCGGTCAAGAGTTAGTTTAAGCTAGTTTTTGATGTCCATGAACTAGTTTAACCTGGTTCTTTATGGCCATAAACTAGTTTAAACTAGTGTAAGCCAGTTCTTGCTCATCAAGGGCTGGTTAAAAGATAGTTCTTGCTGTTGAAGTGTTGGTTTAGGCAGCTTCATAATGTTCATAAGCTTGTTTTTGCTGGTCAAGAGTTGGTTTAAGCTGGTTCTTGATGGTCATAAGCTGGTTTAAGCTGTTTTTGCTGTCACGAGTTGGTTTAAGGTGGTTCTTGCTGGTCAGGAGTTAGATTAAGAAGGTTATGGATGGCCATGAACTGGTTTAAGCTAGTTTAAACTTGTTCTTGCTCATCATGAGCTGGTTTAAGATAGTTCTTGCTGTTGAAGTGTTGGTTTAGGCTGATTCATATTGTTCATAAGCTTGTTTTTGCTGGTCAAGAGTTGGTTTAAGCTGGTTCTTGATGGTCATAAGCTGGTTTAAGCTGTTTTTGCTGGCCACGAGTTGGTTTAAGGTGGTTCTTGCTGGTCAGGAGTTAGATTAAGAAGGTTATGGATGGCCATGAACTGGTTTAAGCTAGTTTAAACTCGTTCTTGCTCATCATGAGCTAGTTTAAGAATGTTCTTGTTGGCCATGAGCTGGTTTAAGCTGGTTATTGTTGGTCAAGAGTTAGTTTAAGCTAGTTTTTGATGTCCATGAACTAGTTTAACCTGGTTCTTTATGGCCATAAACTAGTTTAAACTAGTGTAAGCTAGTTCTTGCTCATCAAGGGCTGGTTAAAAGATAGTTCTTGCTGTTGAAGTGTTGGTTTAGGCAGCTTCATAATGTTCATAAGCTTGTTTTTGCTGGTCAAGAGTTGGTTTAAGCTGGTTCTTGATGGTCATAAGCTGGTTTAAGCTGTTTTTGCTGGCCACGAGTTGGTTTAAGGTGGTTCTTGCTGGTCAGGAGTTAGATTAAGAAGGTTATGGATGGCCATGAACTGGTTTAAGCTAGTTTAAACTGGTTCTTGCTCATCATGAGCTGGTTTAAGATAGTACTTGCTGTTGAAGAGTTGGTTTAGGCCAGTTCTTGTTGGTCTCGAGCTGGTTTAAGCTTGTTCTTGCTGGCCATGAGCTGATTTAAGCTGGTTATTGTTGGTCAAGAGTTAGCTAGTTTTTGATGTCCATGAACTAGTTTAAGCTAGTTTAAGTTGGTTCTTTATGGCCATAAACTAGTTTAAACTAGTGTAAGCTGGTTCTTGCTCATCATGAGCTGGTTTAAGATAGTTCTTGCTGTTGAAGTGTTGGTTTAGGCTACTTCATATTGTTCATGAGCTTGTTTTTGCTGGTCAAGAGTTGGTTTAAGCTTGTTCTTGCTGGTCATGAGATAATTCTTGATGGTCATAAACTGGTTTAAGCTGTTTTTGCCAGCCACTTGTTGGTTTAAGGTGGTTCTTGCTGGCCAGGAGTTAAATTAAGAAGGTTCTGGATGGCCATGAACTGGTTTAAGATAGTTTAAGCTGGTTCTTGCTCATCGTGAGCTGGTTTAAGATAGTACTGGCTGAAGAGTTGGTTTAGGCTGGTTCTTGTTAGTCATGAGCTGATTTAAGCTTGTTCTTGCTGGCCATGAGCTGGTTTAAGCATTTTTTTGCTGGTCGTGAGCTTGGTTAAGCTGGTTCTAGCTGGCCAAGAGCTAGATTAAGAAGGTTATGGATGGCCATGAACTGGTATAAGCTAGTTTAAGCTGGTTCTTGCTCATCATGAGCTGGTTTAAGATAGTACTTGCTATTGAAGAGTTGGTTTAGGCTGGTTCTTGTTGGTCATGAACTGGTTTAAGCAAAATATTGCTGGTCATGAGCTGAGTTAAGCTGGTTCTAGCTGGCCAAGAGTTAGATTAAGAAGGTTATGGATGGCCATGAACTGGTTTAAGCTGGTTCTTGCTCATTGTGAGCTGGTTTAAGATAGTTCTTGCTGCAAAAGAGTTGGTTTAGGCTGGTTCTTGTTGATCATGAAATGGTTTAACCTGGTTCCTTCTGGTCATGGTTTAGCTTGTTCTTGATGGTCATTAGCTGGATTAAACTGGGTTAAGATGGTCATGAACTGGTTTAAGATGGTTCTTTGCTGGTCTAGTTTAAACCAGCTCCTGGCCTTGCAAAAACAGCAAGTAAAACAAGCATAAACTAGCAGCCATGTGTTAAAACCTACCTAACCTGCATATGCTGTTTTTATCAGCACATGATTTTTTTGACAGATCAAAACACACCCTCAAAAATAAATGAGTTCATTCACTCAAAAAAAGTCCCCAATACTCTGCCTTCCTGCATGCATGAGGGACTTTATTTAGTCCCTGAAACACTTTACATGTTACATTTACAAAACACGGCCTCTGTCAGAAAGAAGACGGTGGCTCTGGCAAGAAACAGAAACTGTCAGCTTTATCTCAGTGCACTCTGAACTCTGTGAAAGGGACGACAGATAGATAGATAGAGGAGAAGAGAAGAGGTGTGTCTGTGCGGCGTCGGACAGGTTTACTGCCTCTGGCCAGTGAGACGCTCTCATTATTTGCATGTGAAAACTTGAGTCTCCACCCTTCAGCAGGTTCTCAGCACTTCTCCTGTTCAGACACATTCAGGGTTTATCAGAGACTAGCAAACTCCCTTTTGGCTTGTGAAATACCTCAATGTTTCACTGCAACACGGGATAAGAATGCTAAGAGACGCTGAATGATGATATTCTTCTAAGTAAGTCACTTTTTTTTGCAAGTGAATGTCTTACTGGAGCAGATAAGGGATTGTTTGGATGTAAAAAAAAGAAAGAAAGCTGGAAAGTGCAGCTGACAGGTTAGTTTACTGAACGTCTTGTGTTGTTTTTGCATACTGAAAGATATGTTTAAGTGTGATGTCAGTGCATGACAATACTGTGACAAACTAGTTTTGAGAAAGTGAATTGAAATTAATCATCATTTCTTGGAACTTGGACATGTTCACTGCAAAAAAAATAATTTCTTATAGGTTTTTTTTTTTTGTTTCTACACTGTAAGAAATTATATGATCAGTTAGTCCTGACAGCATATGTTTTAGTTCATTGTAACTTATTAAACTAAGTTAATCGTGTTCTAACTTAACTTTATAAGTTCACAAGCTGTTTTAAGTCAGTTTAACATCATATAAGTTCAATGGACTCATAAGGTTAATTTGATTCAGCTTAAAAATTTAAGCAGTCAGGATTTTTTTTTTTAGTGTAGAGAACATATATGATGATATGTCATGATTTATTTTATCTTTGTCATGATGACAGTAAATAATATTTGACTAGATATTTTTCAAGACACTTCTATACAGCTTAAAGTGACATTTAAAGGCTTAACTAGGTTAATTAGGTTAACTAGGCAGGTTAGGGTAATTAGGCAAGTTATTGTATAATGATGGTTTGTTCTGTAGACTATCAGAAAAAAAAATTAGCTGTAAGGGGCTAATAATTTTGTCATTAAATTGGCTTTTAAAAAATTAAAAACTGCTTTTATTCTAGCCGAAATGAAACAAATAAGACTTTCTCCAGAAGAAGAAATATTATCAGACATACTGTGAAAATTTCCCTGCTCTGTTTAACATAATTTGGGAAATATTTAGACTTCAACTGTATATATATATATCTTAAATCAAGAAGCATTATTAAGAGAAGTAATTTTTTGTCTTGTTTTCAGGAAAAAAAGCCAAAATTAGGTGACTTTCTCACTAAAAACAAGCAAAATAATCTCCCAGTGTGGCAAGTAAAATAATCTAAAAACAAATTTATTTTGCTTAGATTGATTTGCTTGATTTAAGGAAACAATTGCTTAAAAACCAGACATTGTTTTATTTTACTTGTCTAGAAAATGCTTCTTTATTTACACATTTGTATGAGTAAGACTAAGTTAGACTAAGAATTTGGACTAAAAACAAGCAAAAAAATGAAGTAAGAAAAGCATTTTCTTCGTAATGTTTATGTATTATTGTCTGTAAGCTGAACAAATCTTGCTTTTAAAAGTCAGCTTTTATCATTAAGTGTATGGAAATGAGACATTTGTGAGTGAAATGAGTTTTCAAAGTAATATATATTAAAATGCAAATACCCACAGTTACGGGTCAAAGACAAAAGAAGGTTTTATGTGTAAAGCAATGAGGACAAAATTGATGACATTAAAAGACTCTATCTGAGCCACTAAAATACCAAATTATTGTATTTTTTATGTAATGGTTATACTTTGCCAAACCAAATATTTTACCCATTTGTCAGCAAGACATTTAAACCCATAAAAATGAGGGATGCACCAATATGGATTTTTTTTGCCCGATATTGATAACCGATAACCGATATATTAGCCGATAAATATGAATATTTCAAAATGTTATATTTTTATACAGTGAACAACTTTATAAACTTTATAATACTGATCTTATAAACTGAATAGCCTACTTAAAATAAAAAAAGCAATCATTTTAAAATTGCAAGGTGATTATATAGACCTATATTGACGATTTTATGTAAATCAGCATGCCAAAAATAAATTATTTCCTTTTCTTTGCTTAGAAAATTAGCATGCAACTTGACTGTTGCGTAAAATAAGGTCAAATTACAAAATGTGATTTAATTAACCTACAAGTAAATATATAAATATATATATGAAGTTAAATGAAAATGAAAGAACTAAGATCTGAAACCAGCATTTAAATAAAACCAAAAATTATCAGCCGATATTGATATGGCCGCTGATATATCATTCATTCCTTCATTCATTTTCTTTTCGGCTTAGTCCCATTATTAATCAGGGGTCGCCAGAGCAGAATGAACTACCAACTTATTCAGCATATGTATTACACAGCGGATGCCCTTCCAGCTGCAACCCAGTGCTGGGAAACACCCATACACTCCCATTCACATACATACACTACAGACAATTTTAGCTTACCCAATTCACCTACAGCACATGTGTTTGGACTCGTGGGGGAAACCAGAGCACCCGGAGGAAACCAACGTGAACACGGGGAGAACATGCAAACTCCACACAGAAACGCCAACTGACCCAGCCGGGACTAGAACCAGCGACCTTCTTGCTGTGAGGCCACAGTGCTAACCACTGAGCCACCATGCCGCTCATTGTATAATATTAGTTATTTAACAGGCAGTGTTTAGTTTTGGTTGAGTAAAGCTGCGTTTGTGATTCAGTCTCCATATTAATCAGCATGTGGGAGCAGGGGGAGCTCAGGAGGACGCCGTGTTGAACATTTTGGGAGATTTTTTGCATCTGCTGATCAAGTCCGGTCAAGTTCAGCAAATTAATTATACCATGGGATGAATCTGAAACATGATGAACTCTGAAGGGGTTTGCTTTTAAAATAACCTTTTAATCGCCTATATGGTTTCATTATAATGCACACCTGGACTTATTTCAATCTACTAAAATGTCAATAAAAGTCACTTCATTCAACTGCAGAGTTAAATTTTCAACATTAAAAGTCGACAGAGCAGAGATTAACATCCCATAATGCAATTCACAACCTAAAAAAAAAACACTTGTGAATCACAAAATACAGAAATTGGTCATTACAGATATTTTTTTACAGATAAGTGTAATTTATATTACAAACAACCTACACTCACCGGCCACTTTATTAGGTACAACTGCTCGTTAACGCTAATTTCTAATCAGCCAATCACATGGCAGCATCAATGCATTTAGGCATGCAGACATGGTCAAGGCGATCTGCTGCAGTTCAAAGCGAGCATCAGAATGGGGAGGAAAGGTGATTTAAGTGACTTTGAACGTGGCATGGTTGTTGGTGCCAGACGGGCTGGTCTGAGTATTTCAGAAACTGCTGATCTACTGGGATTTTCACGCACAACCATCTCTAGGGTTTACAGAGAATGGTCAGAAAAAGAGAAAATATCCAGTGAGCGGCAGTTCTGTGGGTGCAAATGACTTGTTGATGCCAGAGGTCATAGGAGAATGGCCAGACTGGTTCCAGCTGATAGAAAGGCAACAGTAACTCAAATAAGCACTCGTTACAACCGAGATCTGCAGAAGAGCATCTCTGAACACACAACACGTCCAACCTTGAGGCGGATGGGCTACAGCAGCAGAAGACCAAACCGGGTGCCATTACAGTCAGTTAAGCACAGGAAACTGAGGCTACAATTCACACAGGCTCACCAAAACTGGACAAGAGAAGATTGGAGAAACGTTGCCTGGTCTGATGAGTCTCCATTTCTGCTGCCACATTCGAATGGTCGGGTCAGAAATTGGTGTCAACAACATGAAAGCATGGATCCATCCTGCCTTGTATCAGCGGTTCAGGCTGGTGGTGGTGGTGTAATGGTGTGGGGGATATTTTCTTGGCACACTTTGGGCCCTTTAGTACCAATTGAGCATCGTGTCAACACCACAACATTGTTGCTGAAAAACACCAGTGAATCACAAGCTTCAGACAATGACTAGTAAAAATGTTTAGTCATAATGTGTGTGTACAAGTAAATTATCATTTACAGCATAGTAGATGTCTTGCAGATAGTATACTTACAGTAATAAATTTACTTAAATACTTGACAGCTCAAGATAGTCACTAGACAAGGGTTTGGCAGCATTAATCAGTCAGCTTTGTCATCAAATAACGTTCTTTCAGCTCCAGGGTAATTAGTCAAATGCTATTATTTGTATTATTTGTATTCAGGTTTTACAGACCTCCTCAGCAGAGATACACTGTTCAGCACACACACACTGTCAGAAATAAAGAAACAAAAGCTCACAACGATATTACCTTTTCCTCAACTTCAGTGTGAACATTAGTACCCAAAATTGTACATTTTAAAAAGGTTCTGCCCTATTGACAGCTTTTGATGACAGAATTTATGAAATCTGTGAAAACTAAAATGTTGAAAAGTTTTGTGATCGACTTCACTAATGGATTCAACAAGAATCAGTCTGTGTTAAAGGGATAGTTCAACTAAAGCTGACAATTAGCTGTTCCAAACCTGCTGGTTCATTGATTGATTGGTTGATTGGTCAATTGTTTGGTTGATTGGTTGATTGATTGATTGGTTGATTTATTGGTTGATTGATTGATTGATTGATTGATTGATTGATTGATTGATTTAATGGTTGGTTGGCTAAATAGTTGGTTGATTGGTTGGTTGATTGGTTTGTTGACTGGTTGAATTGTCAATTGGTCAATTGGTTGGTTGATTGATTGATTGATTGATTGGTCAATTGATTGGTTGGTTGATTGATTGATTGATTGATTGATTGATGATTGATTGATTGATTGATTGATTGATTGATTGATTGATTGATTGATTGATTGATTGATTGATTGATTGATTGATTTAATGGTTGGTTGGTTGATTGGTTTGTTGACTGGTTAAACAGTCAATTGGTCAATTGGTTGGTTGATTGATTGATTGATTGATTGATTGGTTGGTTGGTTGGTTGATAGATAGATAGATAGATAGATAGATAGATAGATAGATTGATAGATAGATAGATAGATAGATAGATAGATAGATAGATAGATAGATAGATAGATAGATAGATAGATAGATAGATAGATAGACTGATTGATTGATTGATTGATTGATTGATTGATTGATTGATTGATTGATTGATTGATTGATTGATTGATTGATTGATTGATTTAATGGTTGGTTGGCTGAATAGTTGGTTGATTGGTTGGTTGATTGGTTTGTTGACTGGTTGAATGGACAATTGGTCAATTGGTTGGTTGATTGATTGATTGGTTGGTTGGTTGATGATAGATAGATAGATAGATAGATAGATAGATAGATAGATAGATAGATAGATAGATAGATAGATAGATAGATAGATAGATAGATAGATAGATAGATAGAGAGACTGATTGATTGATTGATTGATTGATTGATTGATTGATTGATTGATTGATTGATTGATTGATTGATTGATTGATTGATTGATTGATTGATTGATTGATTGATTGATTGATTAGTTGAATGGTTGGTTGATTGCTTTGCTGACCGGTTGAATGGTCAATTGGTCAGTTGGTTGGTTGATTGATTGATTGACTGGTTGATTGATTGATTGGTCGATTGATTGGTCGATTGATTGATCGATTGATTGATTGATTGATTGATTGATTGATTGATTGATTGATTGATTGATTGATTGATTGATTGATTGATTGATTGATTGATTAGACTGTTATTAATCCCACAGTGGGAAAATTCAGATAATAATGCATCAAAATACTCCATCAAAAGGACAAAAAAGAAAACAAAACAAAAAACTACAAGACAACAATAACAACAACTATTTAACAAAGAAACAAATTCAACAATTTCTAAACAAAAACAAGAAAATGTAAAACACATAAATGAAACGATAATTTAAAAATGTTTGAAAACTGGTATTGACCTCCATTATTTTTGTTTTTCCTACTAAAAAAGTCAATGGCTAAAGGTTTCCAGCTTTCTTCAGAATATCTTCTTTTGTGTTCAACAGAAGAAAGAAACTCATGAAGGCTTAAAACCACTTGAGAAGTAAATAGCGCGGTAAACTATTCTATAAAGCGAATACTTAGTATACTTCAGATTTACTACTAGTAAACTGTGGTGTATTGTGGTAAAATATAACCTATAGTTGTAGAGAAGTACAGTGTTGGGTCATTTATTTATATTATTAGAGTTGTTGTGTTACCATAACAACTATAGAATTACTACAACAGATGAATTCAAGTATTCTATTATAGTAAAATTTACTATAAATTACTATTTTTTTTAAAAATGTGGAAATAATAAAACAAATGAAAACAAAAACACTTTGCTTGTTACTACACTCTAAATGCTGTGTTGTCATAACGTTGGGTCAAATATGGACAGACCCAACTGTTGGTAACCCAAACGCTGGGTCAAATATGGAAAAGGGTTATGGGTTAAAGAGTGTCTTTAAATTAATTGAAAAAAAAAAAAAATGTTAAAACAACCCAGCAGTTTAAAGTCTATTAGATCATAATTTATTTTGATGGCCCGTTTGTTGAAGTTACATTGCATCTACATGCCAACTAATTCTCATTAGATTATAAGGTAGGGTTAGGGTTAGGGTTAGTGTAAGTTGACATGTACTTGCAAAGTTTCTTATAGTCAGTTAAATGTCTGTTCAGCAGCAGTATCAGCAGATATTAAGCAGACAGTCTACTAATACTCAAATGGACCATCAAAATAAAGTGTTACCGTGTATTATTATTGGTGACTCAACTGTCAAGTCCGACTCAAATTAATTTAAGCTGATAGTTGTGAGTTACTGTATAATCTCAAGTTCACAGCTGCTGCTATTAAAACCCATAACTTTTTTAAACAGTGGAATAATTTGTGATTCAAGGGGCTCGTTCACAGGAGTAAGTGACATATCAGTGCATACTCACTATTTCAGAGAGTACAGCAAATAATCTAATTTCAAGAATCTAATTTAATCGTTCAGGAGTTTAAACGATTGTTCTTGTTTCTGAAAGCCTGACTCAGTAACTATCGTGATGCAATAACATGAACATTTTCCCACATCTTCAGTCAAAGAAAGGAGTAATTACAGCAGCTTCCCCATTACAGGAACATTGAGTCACTGATGGTTTCACCATCAGCAGGACATGTTGCATCTGGAGAGATCACACACTCAGACTAACAAATGCAGATAGTGAACAGAAAAGCTGACCAATTTCTTT
>LR812531.1:2223916-2396416 GCA_903798195.1 Danio kyathit | reverse complement strand
TTATTATTATTATTATTATTATTATTATTATTATTATTATTATTATTATTATTATTATGATTATTATTATTTTTATTTTTATTATTATTATTATTAACACAGCAAATTATATTCCCTAATTCATATTATTATTATTATTATTATTATTATTATTATTATTATTATTATTATTATTTTTATTTTTATTATTATTATTATTAACACAGCAAATTATATTCCCTAATTCATATTATTATTATTATTATTATTATTATTATTATTATTATTATTATTATTATTATTATTATTAACACACAAAATTATATTTCCAGCAAATAAATTAGCAAACAGTTTAACTTACTAAAACTTAACAGCTATTATAAAGAAATTGAATAAAGTTATCAAACCTCATTAATCTTTTCTTCACTGTATAACTTTCTGTAACACATTCTGATTAAAGAGCAACGAATTAATCTCATTTATTTAGATTTTTCGTTGGATTATATTAAATAACAGGTGTCACTTTAAAAATGCACACATCTCACGTTAGAATGAAAGCTTTTGATTGCTTTCCTAACATTTTATGCTCATTTAGGACAAAATGAGTTGTGTTTGAAAAACCCCCACCAAGATCGACATCTTTATATGTTATTATTATTAATTATGTGTATATGTCTGTTCAAACCGTTCAAACAAGCACCCAAAACCCAAACTTTTGCTCAGCTTTAAATTGTGTGTACAGAATCAGTTTGGTAAACAGCATCTATTTAACACTATAAAGCGCGTCAGCTGACAGTCACGCACCGCTATATGACTGTTTTGAGGATTGCATAAGAGGGGTGACGACACCTGTAATGAAAAAGAAGGGAATCCCACCATTTTTATATTTATTTCAAAGTGTTTTCATGCCTAAATAAAATGAAAGCACAGAACAGAGGCGCTCCCTGGTGGTTCAGTGGTATGGGAGGATCACAGAGGGAGGATCGTCTCTTTAATGTTTATTGCCACCCTTCAGAGAAAGACTGAAAGTACGGGAAAATACCTTTACGGGATGACAGCGGGATAGAACTGTAAAATACGGGAGAATCCCGGGAAAAACGGGAGGGTTGACAGGTATTGTTGATTTTTTTAAACATCTCAAAGTATTTTTCCAAAATATATGTTAAAATAAGATTTGCCACCAAAAATCATTCCATTTGCTCAAACACAGAGAAAGCTGTGGCCAAATTAAGACTCAGAATCACCCCAGAGTGGATGAAAACATCCCCAACAGCACACAAGGGTTAATTACGACGTGTGTTTTCTTGTATTCTAGGTCTTTCCTACGGCTGTGTGGTGTTTTTAAGGACTCCAGATGGTCACGGTGATGGAATCCGACTTTTCACTGCTATCCTCCTCAAAGGGAGAGTTCAAGCCTGAAGATTACATACAGCCGCATTACAAGGAAGCGTATCGGTTAGCCATAGACTGCCTGGTCAAAGATGGAGAAGCGTCTTATCAGAGTTTCATCAAAGGAGAAGGCATATGTGATTTTCTCTCTCGGGAGGAGATCCAGCATATATCCGAAAACGCCGTACAGCCGCCAACCGGAAACCACTCTGAGGAGGTGGACTGTCCGCAAGACGATAACACATCGACGGGAACATATTGGCCCACTCATTCTGACACCGACCCGCCAAACTTGGATTTAGGCTGGCCGAATGTCCCGCTCAGAAAAATGGAAACCAACGTTGACCTGCTATTTCATCCGCCGAGGCAGAACAGCCCGACTATCAAAGAAGTGATCCGGAAACAGATACAGGACGCCAGGCAGGTAATGTTGATTTAACAATATTGAACAACAAGTTTACAATGTAGAGTATGTCAAAAGTGGCTTAACATAGAAGTTCTAGTAAATTGAAACTGCTTCAAGGCAGCACGGTGGCTCAGTGACAGTGGCACTGTCGCCTCACAACAAGAAGGTCGCTGGTTTGAGTCCCGGCTGGGCCAGTTAGTATTACTGCATGGATGTGGATGTTCTCCCCATGTTGGTGTGGGTGTTCTCCAGGTGCTCCGATTTCCCCCACAGTCCAAACACATGCGCTATAGTTGAATTATATAAACTAAATTGGCCGTATTTGTCCACATTTGACCCAACGCTGGGTTACAACAGCCATTTTTTTTTCATTGCGTACTGTTTAATCTGTACAACTCTTTTATAAAATGTTTGTTTGTTTGTTTGTTTTTATTATGAATATTTTAATCCCTATGAAAATAATATGGATTTTATTAAAATAGTTGATGGCTTATATGTTTTTTGAGGGAGGTTTTATTAATAGAATTTTAATCCAAAAGTAAATTTAATATTAATATAAATACAATTTTTTTATTTAATTTAAAATGACACTTTTGAAGCCAATGGTTGGGTTTGTCCAAGTTTGACCCTTCAATAGGTAACAACAACCTCAAATCATGTAAACATTCATTCATTCATTCATTTCCCTTCGGCTTAGTCACTTTATTCATCAGGCATCGCCACAGCGGAATGAACCGCCATGATGTAAACATAGAAACATCTAAATATGTTGTTAAAGGTTCAAGACACCCTTGAGTACTTTTTTTTTGAGATTTTAAAAGATTTGTTAGTGTTGAGCATCAATTAAGACAATGTTAGCACCTGTCATCAGCTTTAATTGTGGATAAACCCGGATAATTTTGAGCTCTTGTCAGCTAATTTTGTCTTCCAGGGTCAAAATCATTATTGGGGCGGATCAAAATCGGTGACGTATCACAAATCTGCTAGTCAAACGATGACGCCTTGGTTTCTCATTATTATTCATAGCTCAAGTTTACTTATCCTATGAGAAGATGCTGCTTCTTAATTATTCATGACTGCACATGCTTTCCGATGACAAACCCATATGGACAGATTACAGACCTGCCAAGCTGTGAGACAGCACACGGCACGCAGTACAGTATTTAGGTGGTTATGAAGGTGTTTGTTTCGATGATTGGCCACATCCAGCTGTCAGGAAGTTGGTTTGCAGGGAGCATTTTTGTCAGGAGAGCTGTACAAGAATTGGAGAATGGCGGACTTTGCCTTTTATCAGTTAAGTTTGTTACCATTCAGACAAATCGCCATGCTGCTGTGTTCGCCTATGTTTAAAATCCTCCAAATTTCCGGAATAGATAGGGAAAGAGAGATGCTGTAGACCCCTGCTATCCACTGTGACTGTTTACATTGATACTCTGGGATTCAGGAGAGTTGTCCTCCTCATTTACAGCGTTTAAACATGATTATCTTCATAATGATACAACGATATAAAATCAGTGGTGGATTTATGCATGGCCAATGTTGGCGATCACCCAGGGCGGCATCTTGCAAGGGGCAGCATGGAGACACCACCCCCAAATTAACTTTTGTCCGTGATATGGTGTCACGAACACCGGCATCTTGCTAGGGGCGGCATTGAAATGATCACTCTTCAAGTTTGTCCGTGACAACACACACCTCCCCGCTCTACACTTTTGTCAACGACAACACACACCTCCGCTCTTCACTTTCGTACACGACACCTCCACACCACCCCCCAACCCTCTTCGTCCCCGAAAGTGTGGCACGAACACCATGAGGGCGGCACGACCGTCATTCGCCTAGAGCGCCAGTTAAGCTGCGCAGCCACTGTATATAATGATAGAATGTAAATTCTAGTTATGTGTGTACATTTACTAAAATTACGAAGAGCCTATTGTATATGTAACAGGGCATTAAATTATTTACTGTTTTTTCTTTGCATTTTAATTTTGTAAACTATAAGATCATGCATCTCCTCACTGTTTGTATTGTATTTAAATCTTTTTTTGGTCTTGAGCTGGTGAGCCCACTGACAGTTGTTCTCCATCCGACTCCACACCCACTCCTCCCTCTGCTCTCATTCTGAGATAGACTTGAACTGAAAGAGGCGAGTTTCATGACTCTTTAATGTATAAAACAATATATTTTAAGGCTACTTTTTAATTTTTTTTTACATATTACTGCTTGCTCAATCTAAAACCCAACCATTGGTTTTAAAACATATACATATTTTCGAATGTTTTGTTCATATTTTGCCCTATTTTGTGTAGCCTATATATGCGCATTTTAATCTAACTGATCTGATTTAATCTTATTGGAGGAGTTTTCTGTACGCCATCATTAGCAATGCTCTTTTGTTCAGTTGTTAAGCACAACTACCATTAAAATAAATAATGAAGATTGACAGCTTCAGCCCAAGCATATACAGTACATACCATGTACTGAGATTAAAGACACTCCTGCTATTAAAAACCTGTTTTCCTGATTTGCATTTAGTCATTTAGTCATTATGCTTTTGTCCAAATCGACTTACAGTTGAGGAGGCATTCAGCGCTTCAACAAGAAGAGGCAATACACACAAGAAGTGCTGATTATATAAAGGAACTGTTAGTGCTCAGAAAATTAAGTACTAGAGTATTGAAGGTGGAGTGATACTAATAATAATTGTCATTTGAATGATAATAGTGAATAAAAAGTCCACATAGTAATGAAAAAGATCATTCCACCAGTGAGGAACAGTGAATGGAAATGTGCTGGAAAAAGTTTGAATGCAAAAAAAAAGCAGTAGTGACTACTTGGTTCATTTCTCCAATGATGTATCGTGCTGTGGTAGTAAATTAGTGAGTTACTCATTAGAAAAATGCATCAGTGGTTGTCAGTAATTGAAAGGTTGTGCGTTTGAAGCCCACAAGCGTTGATCCACGACCTTTCATCGTCATCATCATGCCCTTGTAGAAAGCTCTTAACCTGAGATTGCTCCAGGGAGATGCTTTCAGTTGTAATCTGTAAGACGAAAACCTTCCAGGTCACAAAGATGTTGACAAGGTCATGCTTCAGAGAAATCAGCTCTCTCCGGAGTGTGTGATAAATTAAAGCACAGATCTATAAATGCATTCAGATTTTGGATGTTTGATTGATTTTTTTGGTTTGTTATTATGCAAAAACACTTTGATAAGGGGTTTGAACACAGTTGTGTGTCAGCAGTGTGTGAATATAACCAACTTCTAATGGTAAATATTTATTAATTCTATATTTTTTATAATCAGACTTGATATAAACTAAAACACTTTGATCGACATTCTCCCTTTGTACATGTCATCAAAGAGGGAAAGCCCCGCCCACTAGTGACCATCTCTCTCTAATTAGCATAAACAGCCCTGAGTGAGAAGCAGCCGCTGAAGATAATGTCAGCACAGACTAAGAGGATTATAAATGTGGAGTTTTAGATGAAGCACAAATTAACAGTCTCCATAGACTGACGCATTCTGAACCACTGACGCACACACTTTCACACAGATAAAGTTAGTGTTGTTTTTGAATCTGCCACTATGCTGACACACTGGCATTAATAGCTCCACCCTCTTTTGAAAAGAGCACAATCTCATTCGCATTTAACGTGACAGTCACAAAAATGAGGATCAAAGCCTAAACGGGTCAGCTTCACAGAGTTATAAAACATTATTTGGTTGGTATTTTGACACATACACACCCTAGGGACATCAGAGACATGTTTTACATGTTGTAAAAGGGGCATAACAGGTCTCCTTTAAGCAATAATGTTTAACATTTCAAAACAGGCCTACCGTGCTACATTGCATAAATGATCAAATATGCTTCTGTAGAAGCCACAAGTCAGTGTTGATTTTGCAAATTCCAGCGAAGAGCTGCTCTGCCCTCAGTCCTGAGGCAAGAACTTCTGACAAACAACACACTTTATCTGGATGCATTTGAATATATTCCATGTTACCGTTTGCCTAAAACCGACAACTAAAAGGCAATAGTCATATATTGTTATTCATTGTGTGTGTGTGTGTGTTTTTGTGGGCCCTATCATACACCTGGCGCAATAAGGCGCAAGACTTGTTTCCAAGACGTGTTGCTATTTTCAGACCATGCAACCTTGATTTTCCTGTCTTCCACCATGTTGTTTAAATAGCAAATTCATTTGCGCCACTTTGTGGACTCATGAGTGTTCTGGTCTAAAATACAGGTGTGTTAAGGTGCATTGCTGGCGTGTTGCTATTTTGAGGAACTAAAATAGACTGCTCAATAGATCAGCTGAGAGGAGGTCTAAAGTCCAGCGCAGAGTGCATCAGTTGTGAACCTCGCTTAAACAATGCCTAAAACACACAGGATGTACAGCAATACACAAATATCTTTACAAATAAAAAAGAATTAAAGGATTAAAATATTACAAAAATTATTATTTTCTACATAAACATGAAAACCACTGCCTCCATCTCGGGGGGCTTTTTCAGTTTATTCATGACAAATTGCTTTTGTATAATGTTATTATTATTAACAGTATTATTTATTATTTGCATATTTATATTTGTTTTATTAAAAACAAGTTTAGATTTGTCCACCTGTCAGGTTTTGGACCATATGGGGCATAGCATGTGTATTTTTGACCACACTTCGTTATTATTGCTCATTTATTCCTTTGTTGTAAATCAGAACTGAATTTAGAAATAGTTTTAAAACAAATCTTTGTGCTTAACAAACTAAATTAATTATGTATAGGCTTATGGATGTCTTCAGTGAGTGCGTCCAACACGTTTCCTTATCCACGAAAGAGAGAAAGTGAAAGAAAAGGCCAAATGGAGGAGGCTCTTTCTTAATCCTTGCCTCTGTTTAACTGTTTTCTTAAATGTTTTGAAGCAATCAGTTTTAACACTTACAAAGTCCACCATGTAAATAGCAAATGCGCCATGGTGCAATGCAACTGACTCTTAAAGGGAACGTGAGATGGTACTCTGATTGGTTTATTTTCAAAACACACCCAGAACTCATTAGGAGAATAAGCTCAACCCTGTAAGACCATGCGCCGCGGCGTAGAGCGTATTTTTCCGTTCTTAAAATAGCAAAAGTGGATTCGGACATGCCCTTAATGCTTTTACGCCATGCGCTTTAGATTTTGAGCCTAGATCGTTAAAATAGAGCCCTGTGTGTGTGTGTACAGTTGAAATCAAAAGTTTATAACCACCTTGTTGAATATGCAAAATGTTAATTATTTTACCAAAATAAGAGGAATCATGGCAACGCAGTGGCGCAGTAGGTAGTGCTGTTGCCTCACAGCAAGAACGTCGCTGGGTCGCAGGTTCGAACCTCGGCTAGGCTGGGTCAGTTGGCGTTTCTGTGTGGAGTTTGCATGTTCTCCCTGCGTTCGCGTGGGTTTCCTCCGGGTGCTCCGGTTTCCCCCACAGTCCAAAGACATGCAGTACAGGTGAATTGGGTAAGCTAAATTGTCCGTAGTGTATGAGTGTGAATGTGTGTGTGGAAGTTCCCAGAGATGGGTTGCGGCTGGAAGGGCATCTGCTGTGTAAAATCGTGCTGGATAAGTTGGCGGTTCATTCCGCTGTGGCGACCCCGCAAGGGACAAAGCCGACAAGAAAATGAATGAATGAATGAAGAGGAATCATAAATAATGCATGGTATTTTATTATTATTATTATTACTATTAGATAATATACTATTATAACATGATACTGTAAACAATTTAACATAAAAGAGGTTTACATATACACAATAAAACAATTAATAAAACAATTGAGCACTGTCGCCTCACAGCAAGAAGGTCACTGGTTCGAGTCCTGGCTGGGTCAGTTGGCATTTCTGTGTGGAGTTTGCATGTTCTCCCCGTGTTGGTGTGGGTTTCTTCCGGGTGCTCCGGTTTCCCCCACAATCCAAACACATGCGCTATAAGTGACTTGAATAAACTAAATTGGTGGGTCATTCCGCTGTGGTGACCCCTGATTAATAAAGGGACTAAGCCGAAGGAAAATGAATGAATGAATGAATGAATGAACGAATGAATGAATGAATGAAATTAAATTAAAAAAGACTCAATATGAAAGCAAATTATTACAAGGCATATTTCACATAATATAATACACTTAAAAAATTATTCTTCAGTGCAATATTGCACTTTCTACACATAAAAACATGCTGTATATACATAATTTGGCGTGTTAGCTGCAGTACACTATGCAACAAGCTATTGTAAACCATAGATATATACACTAGATATCTCATACGGACCCTGAACATGTGTCAGTGGTAGACATGCCAGATGTCCACCATGATTTATGTCTGTGGAAAGGCTAATAATTATGCCTTCAATGGTATATTATCGACTCAATGACGTGTCGTGAAAACACACTGCAAAAAATGTTGGAATTAAGTAAATTTGTTAGTTTGTACACATTTAAGTGGATTGAACATAAACCAATTAAGTTATCCCCCCTAAAAACTCAAGAATTGTGTTGTTTCAGCTCAGTTTAACAGCAAACATCAATTTTTTTGAGTGCACTCTACAGAAAATAATGTCTTCAAGTGTTAAAGGGGATGTCATGTGGTGCAGCGTTTCTCCTCCAGTGCGCGACCGCCTGTAAAGTCTGTCTGGATCAGGCGGTGAACATCTCTCATGCTGACCCTAGGCAGATCTTAAAGGCAGCGAGTATAAAATGACAGTTCACAAGACATGGATAATCAAAAGCCTGAAGTAACTGTGCATTTTTCCCCATCAAAGCATCGCTCGCTTTAGGGGGTCTGTTCAAACTCAATGGGCTCAGAGGAATGCAGACAGACACAATCTCCTGCTGGCGACCATGCTGGACAGTGTTACTTCACGATTTATGCACTTATATATGATATTTATGCACTTTATATATGTTACATTTGTGGATTATTGCCTCATTCAGTGTTTTAAATGACAGAATAGAGAATAAACCGCAACCCAGAACAAGGAAACACCAATAAGCACAAGCTCAATTAAGCTCAATCACTCTCACTGGCAGAGCAGTGATGAAACAAAATTCTATTGGCTGTTTTTTAGAAGGGGAGGAGCTACACTATGTCCTGCCCTCTCTTCGTGTTCGAATATGAAACATCGAATAAAAATGCACATTTTAAGTTATTTTACAGGACCTTTAAAGTTATAATGAGTAAAAAAGTTTCACAGTTATACTACGGCGAAGCTATTAAATGGTCGATTCTGATTGGCTAATGAACATTCTAGAGTGTGCAGTTAAGAACACAGACTAAAATAGACAGTTTCACATCACTAGGCTGAACAATTTCACCTTTTGAGAGCTCATATGTTCAACCCAGGCTCATTATTGATACGTACCCCTGTATACATTTCTGGAGAGCACAAAATACATCCCAGGAGCTAAGTTTTTTTGCAGTTTTTGTTTTCGCAAATCCACTAGGGGCCGCTGTGTATGCATTTTCAGATCTCAAAATTCTCTCACGAGTGCCATTTACACCTGCTGTTCTCAAGTAAATCCACCAGACGCCGATGTGTACGCTTTTAAAGATCTCAAATTTCTCTGACGGGTGCCATTCACGCCTGCTGTTCTCAAGTAAATCCACCAGAGACCGCTGTGTATGCTTTCAAAGATCTCAAATTTCTCTGACGAGTGCCATTCATGCCTGCTGCTCTCAAGTAAATCCATCAGAGGCTGCTGTGTATGCTTTTAAAGATCTCAAATTTCTTGCGAGTGCCATTCATGCCTGCTGTTCTCAAGTAAATTCACCAGAGGCCGCTGTGTATGCTTTCAAAGATCTCAAATTTCTCTCGCGAGTGCCATTCATGCCTGCTGTTCTCAAGTAAATCCACCAGAGGCTGCTGTCGACTGACTGACTGACTGATTGACCCACTAACCCACTGACCAATCGACCAACTGATAACCCCACCCACCCCCTTCCGTAAACCCAACCGATAGTGTTTTCAAAAGCAATCCAGAATAAGAAAAGCCGTCGCGGCTGCCTGATTTTTTACCACGTTATTTACTTCTTTATTTTATTTTTTGCGTTTTGTTTTTGTTTTACCTGGTTTATGGAAGCCATCTTTGCCAGACTCGAACCGCGTCATATCGGTTAACTCCTCTCTGCGTCTTAAGTCCGCTGACATATGGGATAAGCTACTGGGCAAACTGGTAACAGCGGAAAAGCCGCCCACAGGTAAGCAGTCAGCTGCTTGCGTGAAAAGAAACAGAAGCTGTCTGCAGTGATATCCTGCCCCGTAGTGTTCATTTTAACAATGAAATGCAGCCATGCGTACCTCTGGCTACATATTTTGCACCCTCCAGAAATGTAGACAGGAGTACGTATCCACAATGAATGTGTTGCAAATGTTCTCTGTTTACATATTGAATGGATTGACGAGAAACATGAACATTGTACACTTTAAAAAATGATGGGTTCCACACAATGTTGTCCAAACACAAATTGATTAAGTTTGACAAATTTAAGTGGATTGAACAGGGGCGTTGCTAGACATAAAGCTTTACTGGGGCACACCAGATACGGTTTTCTGGGCAGAGATGCGTCAGTTAGCTTTTTGATTAAACTATATTGCTTTCACCAGCGTTGATTCGGTTGCACATAGAGAATAACGTCTTTATTCCGGGATTACCACTTTTAATAGATACACTTTCCATATGAAGTAAATCATATCTCAAAGCATTTACTGGGGCACTGGGGACTTTTACTGGGGCACGTGCCCCAGTAAATTGGGTCTAGCGACGCCCCTGGGATTTAACGTAAAAGGATCATGCCCCCCCTCCCCCCCCCCCCCCCCAAAAAAAACAAATATAAGAATTGTGTTGTTTTAATGTATTTTAAATAAAAAGTCTGAGGCGACGCGGTGGCGCAGTAGATAGTGCTGTCGCCTCACAGCAAGAAGGTCGCTGGTTCGAGCCTCGGCTGGGTCAGTTGGCGATTCTGTGTGGAGTTTGCATGTTCTTCCCGCGTTCGCATGGGTTTCCTCCGGGTGCTCCGTTTTCGGTACAGGTGAATTGGGTAGGCTAAATTGTCGGTAGTGTATGAGTGTGAATGAGTGTGTATGAATGTTTCCCAGAAATGGGTTGCAGCTGGAAGGGTATCCGCGGCGTAAAAACATATGCTGGATAAGTTGCCGGTTCATTCCGCTGTGGCAACCCCAGATTAATAAAGGGACTAAAAGAAAATGAATGAATGAATAAAAAGTCTGAACAAGCAGAAACAATATTGTCTTCAGTTGTGTCATCCATCATACAAATGGAGGTAAATTGTTAACAAAGGTTCGGCAGCGGGACCACGCCTCACTTTGCCTCCTTAACCAATCATCTACTCCCTAAAACTTATTTAAGGCAGACCAGCCCTCTAGCACTGTTCTTCTCATTCTCTCGAACCCACCCTCCCTCCCTCCCTCCCTCCCTCTATTTCCTTGTTTCCCATTAACAATCCGTATAAGCCTGTTTTAGCTCCTAGGTGGAATCAGGGGGTTCAATCACTCTACCAAAATATTACAGAGACGGTACCCCCAGTCTGAGTCTCTGGGCATCATCATAGGACGCCCGATCAACCTACCTTCCTGTTCAATGTTTATCCTCTTAGTTCCCTTCCCCTTCATCCCACTGTTCCCTTACCATCCCCTTCATCCCTACAATAAAGTCTAGATTGAAGTGTGGCGTGGTCCATACTGGTGGATCCTTATTCAAATGATGTTATCACCTCCTGTTTATCCACGTCTTATCACATCCATAAAGCAAGATCAGCTCTGCACCAATGAAACCTCACGATATCGTTCCCAGTCGCACACATGCATCTGCAAATGTTCCTTCTCGTTATTATTAATCATCCCTCATAATCAAAACACAAAGACGGCTGCATTGCTCAGACAGCAGGCTTTGCTTTCTCACTTGTAACTAATGAGGATTTGCTCCACGCCCCGGCAGCAGGCCCTTCTCTTCACAAGACAGAATGTTTTTCCTGCAGTAAAGCCGGCTTGTCGTGGGCACACCTAGATGTTTTCTGGCACTCCTGTCACATCACCTGCGTACGGTATTGCTCAACAACCTTTCATTGTGTGCTCGGTGTTTGTTCAGAAGCGTATGGCAGCCGCTGTTGCTGGGGAGATACTGCTGTAATCTTTTAACGGGAACAAAATAAGGAAAGCATATTACACATATGCTGGTCTCCTCATATGCTGGTTACCAATCCATTAAAGAAATCAGTATAAAGTGATTTTATACTGACTTTGTTTGGACAAAAGTCTCATCACTGAAAAGAAATAATGTCCAGTATAGAATATAAAGTCATGCTGCAGTGGAAACAGAATGCATATTGTGTCTGACTCCATCATGAGCTTGGAGGACTGCATCATACATCTCTGACTCAAATCACTTATTAATGAAGTCATCTGGAATGGCAAAGAAAGCGTTCTTGCAGGACTCCCAGAGTTCATCAAGAGTCTTTGTGTTCATCTTCAATGCCTCCTCCTTCATCTTACTCCAGACATGCTCAATAATGTTCATGTCTGGTGACTGGGCTGGCCAATCCTGGAGCACCTTGACCTTCTTTGCTTTCAAGAACTTTGATGTGGAGGTTGAAGTATGAGAAGGAGCGCTGTCCTGCTGAAGAATCCTGTGGCTTGTAATGTAATGGGCAGCACAAATGTCTTGATTCCTCAGGCTGTTGATGTTGCCATCCACTCTGCAGATCTCTCGCACGCCCCCATACTTATTGTAACCCCAAACCATGAGTTTTCCTTCACCAAACTTGACTGATTTCTTAGAGAATCTTGGCTCCATGCTGGTTCCAGTAGGTCTTCTGCAGTATTTGTGATGAAATGGACATTTATAAAACTTCAGTATCGTGACAACCCTATTTCCAACACAACCTAAAAATAAACCAAATGTCAACATCATTTGACATCATTATTGGACGTCAAAATAACATTGTCCTTAGACAATTTTGGTCACCTGACGTCATGACCTAAATCTAACACAATATTAACATCTTATGACATTGTGTGCCTGCTGGCTAGTATCTGACAGTTCCCCGATCGAGCTTGAAATGTCGAGGTGATAGAGCTTTTTTCGTAGCAGCTCCAAGACTTTGTAAAGATCTTCCAGTTTCCTTAAGAGCATGTCATACTTTTCAAATGTCACTGAAAACACACTTATTTTCTTTAGCTTTTAATCCAACACAGGCTCATTGTGGATATGTATCCCTGTCTACATTTCTTGAGTGTGAATTATGTAGCCAGAGGTACGTCTGGCTGCATTTTGTCTTCGTTCATTTTCGCGCACCCAGCTGACTGTTTACCTCCGTATGGGCGGATTTTTTGTAATTCTTTCTTATGGGTTTTTCACCTTTAACTTGGATAGGACAGTGGAGGTTACAGACAGGAAAGTATTGGGAGCAGAGAGAGGGGAAGGGTCAGCAAAGGACCTCAAGCCTGGGATCGAACTCAGGTCGCTGTGAGCACCATGGCGCTATATACTGGCACATTTAACCACTAGGCTATTGACGCCAACTTGATGGCTTATAAGATGTTTCCAGTTTGCCCAGTAGCCAGTGTTGGGGAGTAACAGAATACATGTACCGGCGGTACGTATTTAGAATACAATTCTTGAGTAACTATATTCCGTTACAGTTACTATTTTTAAACAGGGTATTTAGAATACAGTTACTTTCCTAATACCATTGGAATACTTCGGGCAATGCGTGTCTGGCCCATAACAATATTACTAAATTGCCGCCGAAACCATAGAAACAGAAGCTACACTCCCGACTGGAGTATGGAGATGGGGGCGCGCGAACCCGCGAACTGTAGAGCGGGGAGGTTGCGCGCAAACCATAGGCGTAAACTTAAGAGCACGAGCACATGCACCAGGTTACAAGCCGGACTGTACCAAAGTGCTGCGAACTGAAGAGCAGGGAGGGTGAGATGGGGGCGCGCGAACTGTAGATCGGGGAGGTTGCGAGCAAACTGAAGAGCACGCGCACATGCACCATGTTTCAGGCCAGACTGAACCAAAGTGCTGAGGGGGGTGGAATTCCGGGAGTTTTCTGGGAGACAGAACAATACGGGAGATGGGTCTGAAATACGGGAGACTCCCGGGAAAAACGGGAGTGTTGGCAGGTATGCTCAAAGTCCTCTTCATCAAGTACAACACTACATTGCCATCAAGTGCTCCTGTGACTCTTCAGCCAGGGAGGACTTATTTTTACTCCTCATCGCAACAGAATGACAGATAAGCACTTCGAAATGTCTCTATTGCTGCGCTACAACCGCCTTTACTTGTCTGTTGATTAGGAAAGCACAGGTAGTGTTACGGTCCGTTGCAGGGTTCAGAGGGGGAAAAACAAAGATCGGATCCAAACACAGCATTTAGGATTTAATGAAAAACAAAACAGGGCAACACAAACCAGGAACAACCGGACATCATATGAGTAACGCAAAATACAACAGACAACGAGAGGGGCACACAAACTGAAATATATAGTCCTGATAATGAGTGTCAAATGAGCCGCAGCTGTGAATGTCTGTGTGTGTGTGTGTGTGTGTGTGTGTGTGTGTGTGTGTGTGTGTGTGTGTGTGTGTGTGTGTGTGTGTGTGTGTGAGAGAGAGTGTCTTGATGACGGTCAGCTGGAGCAGGTGAGAGAGAGTGTGTGTGTGTGTGAGTGTGTGTGTGTGGCATGACTGAATATGTTGTCCATGTGAGGCAGGATTTGTAGTTAAGTGAATGTGAGTCTGTATACCAGCGATCTCTGGTTGAAGCTCGCTGGTGACCGTGATATTTAGGTACTGTAGATAGGTGGCTACTGGCTAATATGTTTGACTTAAAACAAAACTTGTTCATTTTGATGTTTACATTTTTGTAAAGCAAACACATTTTGCATTCTTCTAATTTTTGCAATATTGTTCTTAGGTGAGAAGTTTTTATAATAGAAATTAAAATGTTGGATAGAACCTGTTACATTACCTTGGTTTTACATAAACTATTTTGAAGTTTTTCTTTTCTTATACCTGATATTTTTCTGTGCAGACTGTGAAATACAAAGGGTAAGCAAAATGCATATTATATACATATACTGTACATTACAGACAGTAATGCTGTCTATGTTCAAGCACTTTTTATCTTTATTACAGAAATTGAATTTGTTGACACTTTGATAAATAAACATTATTCAATAAACATAATTATATTGTTTTATTTTCTTTTTCCCTGTCAGTCAATAATGTTTAGCATTAGAGGCCCTTTTCTTGCAGAAATTGCTACCAACGCATAGTGTGACACTTTAATAGACTTGAAGGCTGTTTTCAAGGGGAAGTATTCCAAGTATTCCAAGTATTTAGAATACAGTACCAGGATTAAGCAAAGTAACGGAATACGTTACAAAATACATTTTAAAGCAGGTATTCTGTATTCTGTAACTAAATACATTTACAAAGTATTCTCCCCAACACTGCCAGTAGCTCACCGCATATGTCGGCGGACTTAGGACGCACAGTCGAGTTGACCGTGACAGTGAAGTTCAAGTCTGGCGAAGAATGGTTCCAGAAACCAGGTAAAAAAAATAAATAAAAAAACAAAAGGCTGAAAATGTGGTGAAATCACGCAACCCCAACAGCTTTTCTTTTTTAGATTGCTTTTGAAGTCCAAACTATTGGTTGGGTTTAGGAAAGTTGTGGGTGGGTCAGTCGGTCAGTCAGTCAGTCAACAGCAAGCTGGCCTGGTCGGCTTAAGTGTATATTGCGCCCTCTAGTGGGTTTTCCAGGGTATCCGAAGGGGTCTTAAAATCTCTTAAATCTCAAAAGCTAAATTTTAGGTCTTAAAAAGTCTTAAACCTACTGAAATACTGTGTTGTAACTCTTAAATCTTTTTTCACAGGTCTTAATTTACCTTTGTTCATGTTTAGCTATCCAATCTGGCCATTAACACGCATCCAATCACCAACAATCCCCAATCTCAATGAAACTTTTTTTAACTTTTAATTTAAAAATAGCATTTAATTACTTTCCTTACATTAACATTTGTTTAAAAGTTCTCCATTTATTTACGGCTGAGGATACTGACCTGAACTATATTTTTTATTATTAAATTATTATTATTTTATTATTAAATGTATTAAATTATGATCATTCTTTGATAGGGCAAGTGAAAATGTTTTCCAACTGGGATATTCTGAAAAAATCCTTAGCATTTTAGCCCTGTATAAGTCTAAAATTTCACTCATGATGGTCTTAAAAATGTCTTAAGAAGTCTTATGCTGTGTTCACACCAGACGCGGAACATGCGGATAAATCACGCTATTCGCACGTAAATAGACGCGTGAACATTTGAGTTTACTCGCTTCATTCGTGCGTCAAATCCGCTTGTCAAATTCACTTCAGAATAGACGCGGATTCGCGTGATGGCCAGGGCTTCTGTCTGCCCGGTGACTGTAGCTTCGTTGCTAAATGGCTAACATGGATTTTATTAATAAAATAACTGTGTTTATGTGCTTTATGAAGGCTGAAAAACAGCGTCGATACATTTGAAGCAGTGTCCACTAGATCCTTTCAGAGGTGCACCCAGCTCATAAACTCCTCCAGAAACTTAACCTGGATGATGAAGGCTTTCAGCTGTGCTTCTGACTGAGCCGAGCCCAGTTTGATGAACTGTTGTCGGTGTCGGCTGGAGGATTTCCCCTGGGGCACCAACAACAGGCGCTACGTCACAATCACGCCCCACAAGATCAAGCTCCTGATTGGTTAACGCGGCGTGAATGTCCTCTGAAGTTCAGATTTTCCAGCAATGCTCAATTCCCACCGCGCCATTTACGTATATCGCACCATTCGAGTCGCGCAATTCGCATCATTCGCGCCGCGCCATTCGCGCGTATCGTGCCGCAGGATGTCTATTCGCGCCTTTGCTTTGACTTAACATGTAAATCACTCACGCTTGACGCTTCTTCCGCATCTGGTGTGAGCGCAGCAATAAAGTTAACTTGGTGAAACCTGCAGAATTCCTCGTTTACGCAAGAAGAGGACCTGAGATCATTAAAAAGCGTACACAGCGGCGTCTGGTGGATTTGCAAAAACAAAAACTGCGACCAGACATACCTGCAGTTACGTATTTCGCTGTCCCCAGAAATGTAGACCTCCGCAATGAGCCTGGGTTGTTTTAATCATGTGTTGAGCTGTTTACTTACATACTTACTTACTTATGTACAGCACTTCGATACCCATTGTTGTTGTTTGAAAGTGCACTAGAATTATAATTAAGTTGAGTAATCTGCACACGACTGAGGCAGAAAGTGATGGACCTGGTCTTATCACATCTTCAGCACCGGTTCAACAAGTTGCGACTGCGGCTGTGTTCAAGAGCCGTGATTTAAAGGAAATCAATCGATAGCCTCGTCTGTCATTATTAGTGATTCGCTGGGTGAGCAGGCAGACCGGAGAAAACCTGGTATTTGTCCTATTCTCCTGGCACATTACAAAGGTTCATTGCTCAATCACAGACTCATCAGGGCTTTATGAAATGTGCATTTTTTATTCAACGTTTGACTTAATCTCAACTGAAACACTAAGAAAGGGTGGGGCATGTATTAGCCCCTCCCTCTTAAAAAAAACAGCCAATAGTGTTTTGTTTTATCATAGCTCTGCCAGTGGGAGTGTTTGAGCTCAAGAGCATCAAATGTGAAGCATCTTAAAGGGGGCGGGGCGTATCAGATACTAGACAGCATTTGATTGGTCAGAAGATTTGATGAGAAACTGATGTAGTGACGTTAAAAGCATTGTTGATCATTGATTGATTTGTTTCAGTGTGGTGTGCAGTATACTGTATAGTAAGTGACATTAAATGAAGCAAGACATTTTGTCCAGGATCTGCTCAGAAGATCAATAGGTCCAGTGCACAGTCAGTGTCTCATTAGGGACCTAAGCGAACATGTGGTGCACTTCACACACAAACCAATCTCAATGTGTGGAATGAAGCTTATGTTCCTGAATCTCTGATTGCATGAGCACTGAAACACTTGAGAGATCCATACAGTCAGAAGAGGAAAGTCTAAATGGGATACAGCTGCAGATACTCACATCAGTACAGCAGCAATTTTGTGACACTGTACAACAATAATTCTTATTTTTACATTATTGTGAGGAGTCGGTTTAGTGTTGGGGTGGGAGTAACTGTTAATAAAATACAATTTAATAGGTCATTTAGTAAATAATATGAACAATATTCTGCAAAATTACTGTTTTTACATTACTGTGATGGTTGGGGTAGGGGTAGACATTAATAAAATACAATTTAATGAGTAATTTAATAAACAAGATAAACAAAACTCTGTATAATTACTGTTTTTACATTACTGTGATGGCTGGGTTTAGAGTTGGGGTAGGGGTAGACATTACTAAAGTACAATTTAATGGGTAATTTAATATATAATATGAATAATACTCGGTATAATTACTGTTTTTCAACTACTGTGATGGTTGGTTTCAAGGACAGGTGTTAATAAAATACAACTAATGGTTAATTTAATAAATAATTTTAATAAAACTGTATAATTAATGTTTATACATTACCATGATGGTTGGTTTTAGGGTTACACATTAATAAAATACAATTTAATTTGTAATTTCATAAATAATATTAATAAAACTCTGTATAATTAATGTTTTAACATTATTGTGATTGCTGGGTTTAGGGTTGGGCTTGAGGTGGATGTTAATAAATTACGTTTAATGGGTATTTTAATAGATAATATGAATAAAAATTGGTATAAATACAGTTTTTAGATTACTTGATGGTTAGGTTTAGGGTTGGGATAAGGCTAGACAGTAATAAAATACAATTTAATGGGTAATTTAATAAATATTATAATAATAATAATATTCTGTATAATTACTGTTTTTTCCACTACTGTGATGGTCGGTTTTAAGGGTAGTCGTTAATACAATACAACTAATAGATAATTTAATAAACAATATGAATAATACTCTGTTTATTTACTATACTTTACTTTTACATTACAGTGATGGTTGGGTTTAGGGTTAGGGTAGGGGTAGACATTAATAAAATACAATTTAATGAGTAATTTAATATATAATATGAATAATACTTGGTATAATTTCTGTTCTTCAAGTACTGTGATGGTTGGTTTTAGGGATGGTCATTAATAAAATACAACTAATGGTTAATTCAATAACTAATTTTAATAAAACTCTGAATAATTAATGTTTATACATTACTGTGAGGGTTTAGTTTATGGTTGGGGTAAGGGTATGTGTTAATAAATTATAATTTAATGGGTAATTTAATAATTAATATGAATAAAGCTTGGTATAATTACTGTTTTTACATTATTTGATGGTTGGGTTTAGAGTTAGGGTAGGGCAGACGTTAATATAATACAATTGATGGGTATTTTAATAATTAATATGAATAATAGTCTGTATAATTACTGTTTTTACATTACTGTGAGGCTTGGGTTTAGGGTTGGGGTAGGGTAGACGTTAATAAATTACAATTAATGGATAATTTAATAAATAATATGAATAATACTTGGTATATCTACTGTTTTTGCATTATCGTGATGATTTCGTTTAGAGTTAGATGTTAATAAAATACAATTTAATGCATAGTTTAATAAATTAAATAAAAAAAAAACTCTGTATAAGTACTGTTTTTACATTACTGTGATGGCTGGGTTTAGGGTTGGGCTAGAGGTGGATGTTAATAAATTACGTTTAATGGGTGATTTAATAAATAATATGAATAAAACTCGGTATAAATACAGTTTTTACATTACTTGATGGTTAGGTTTAGAGTTGGGATAAGGCTAGACGTTAATAAAATACACTTTCCTTAAATTAAATTTCCTTAAATTTCCACTGCTGTGATGGTTGGTTTCAAGGATAGTTGTTAATAAAACACAATTAATGGGTAATTTAACAAATAATATGAATAATACTCTGAATAATTACTGTATTTACATTACTGTTTTTTTGGATTTAGGGTTGGGATAGGAGTAGACGTTGATAAAATACAATTAATAGGTCATTTAAAATGTATAAATATAACAATTTCGAATGCAAGAGACCGTAGTTTTCTGTTTTAGTTGCTTTTCCAGACGCATGTTTTCACTTTTCAAAGCAGTAAATGTATATTACTAGCTTCGATTGTGCCTGGCAGTAATGAGGTCTTTTCAGTGCCATATGAACAGGTAAATTATGAAGACTCAACCTCCTTAAGAAGCAGGATGAAAAGAGACACTGTTTATTATGAACATCTTGTTATTATGTGTTATCATGTAAAAAGGTTGTCCTTTAAAAGCATGATGAATACAGAAGTGATGAACTGAAAATGCTAAATTTAGGTGTTCACATAAAAAGAAAGGCCATTTCAGACAGATGGAAAGGGTAGCAACCAAAGTGAAAATCTAATCTTATCTTTGTCATGATGACAGTAAATAATATTAGACTAGATATTTTTCAAGACACTTCTATACAACTTAAAGTGACATTTAAAGGCTTAACTAGGTTAATTAGGGTAACTAGGCAGGATAGGGTATAACGATGGTTTGTTCTGTGGACTATCACTAAAAAATATATCCTAAAAGGCTAATAATTTTGTCCTTAAAATGGTTTTTAAAAAATAAAAAACTGCTTTTATTCTAGCCGAAATAAAACAAACAAGACTTTCTACAGAAGACAAAATATTATCAGACATACTGTGAAAATTTCCTTGCTCTGTTAAACATCATTTGGGGGAAAAAAATAAAATAAAAAATCAAAGGGGGGCTGATAATTCTGACTTTAACTATATATATAATCTATATATCAACTATTATTATAATTTACACAGTGACATTCATAACTTGTTTGTAATACAATTTATATTGACATTTAAATTGACTTAACACCTTTATTGACAATTACAATACCAGGATATGACTAATAACAATAATAACATGCTGCTAGATGATGGTATATAAAAACATGTATACTGTAAAAAAAATAATTGCTGTAAATTAGCAGTTTTCCTCATATTTTGTGATTCGTGTTTTACTTTATTTTTGCTTTTGAATTGCATTATAGGAGCTTGATCTTTCTTCCAACAACTTTTAACCTTTAAAAGTTTGAAAAAGTGACTTTTATAAACATTTGTAATAGTTTGCAGTGATATATTGTCTGGGTTGGTGTTGTATATTACGCTACATTACCTTGTAATAAACCGCCAGCACATTTTCTGTCATTTTACAGCCTTATTTCTCTATATATTAGCTATTTCTTATACAGTATATTACAGTTGCGATCAGAATTATTAGCCCCCCTTTGAATTTTTTTTCTTTTTTAAATATTTCCCAAATTATGTTTAACAGAGCAAGGAAATTTTCACAGTAATAATGATAATATTTTTTCTTCTAGAGAAAGTCTTATTTGTTTTATTTCGGCTAGAATAAAAGCAGTTTTAAATTTTTTTAAAAACCATTTTAAGGTTAAAATTTTAAGCCCCTTTAAGCTAAATTTTTTTTTGATAGTCTACAGAACAAACCATCATTATACAATAACTTGCCTAATTACCCTAACCTGCCTAGTTAACCTAATTAACCTAGTTAAGCCTTTAAATGTCACTTTAAGCTGTATAGAAGTGTCTTGAAGAATATCTAGTCAAATATTATTTACTGTCATCATGACAAAGATAAAATAAATCAGTTATTAGAAATGAGTTATTAAAACTATTATGATTAGAAATGTGTTGAAAAAATAAACAGAAATTGGGGGAAAAATAAACAGGGGGGCTAATAATAATCAGGGGGTTTAATAATTCTGATTGCAACTGTACTTCAAACTACTAAAATGTCAATAAAAAGCTAAACTGTTAAACTGTAGAGTTGAATTTTCAACATCAAAAGTGGACAGAGCAAAGATCAACATCCCCTAATGCATAATTCACAACCGTAAATAAACGGAAAACACTTGTGAATCACTTAATATGGAAACAGATTAACACATATTTCATTACAGTGTAGCAAGCTGCAAAACAAATACAAATCCACTCTCTTCCAGTAGGGGCCTAATAGAACTGAAGGAGGTACTGTATTTAATATGAGTTGTACAGAGATTAACTAAAAAAAAAAAAACACCATCTAAACTTTTTCTCTAAAAACACTGGGTTTCCTCATAGATAAGCCTCCCACCTTCAGTTTTTAGGAGTTTCTTGCAGTATTTCATGCGTCATGAACAGTGAGCTGCTCTGTCGGTCACAGACACTGATTCATGTTTCCCCCTGTGACTTTTTCCTGATACAACCATAATCCACACATAAGATTAAATCAACAGATGCACAAGAATATTGAATGTTTGCCCTTGTGTTTTTCGGCTATTCCTCTGCACTGGCAGTATATTATGCCTGTTCTTATATATTATATATACTTATATCTGTGCTCCATCTCTGTTTACACAGTACCAGACAATCATTGTAATGCAGTTTGTGTGCAAGGCCAAGTATAATTGAAAAACCAAAATAATAAATAAAAATACATAAATAAATAAAGTGAAAAGTCATTTTCCTTGGGGTTAGTCCATGGGCGTCGCTAGGCCTATTTTTCTACTCAGTATATTTCTACTCAGCCCCCCTAAAACTTTTCCGATTAGCTCATAAACTGTAGAGCAAATTATCCCCTTTAAATTTGATATGAAGACGGCGGCAGAATTCGGCTCCTCCCCAACTTTCGTTTTTCATTTGATCAGAAAACCACAGCTGTGCAGGGGTGCGTTTCCCAAAACCATCGTTATCCAACTAAAGTCGCAAGTTCCGTCGTTACAAACATAGTTCTTTGATTTGCTGTTTCCCAAATCCATCGCTCCAACGAACATTCGCAAACTGCGTCGCAAACTTGAGCTCTTGAAACGACACCTCTGGAACTGTAGTTAAAAGCATAGTTCCTGCCTGTGTTCTATTCCCACTTATCCCCCCTATGCCCTATTCATTTAGAACATTCTAACATTCAAAGCTGAAATTATTAAAAATAAAAAAGCATAAAGTTAATCTCTCTTAGGTGTAATTTGCTCTCAAAGTATTTTTACAGTTCAGTTTTAGCGATCTTCATGTTTACAATTGTGCTCCCTTCGCAGTGCACTTTGAAAACATTGATATCATTTTGAACATAGCCTCATGGCGAAAGCTATAGGTATATTTAAAAGTGGAAATTATGTTACAGTACGTCTCCAAAGCTTGTGAAAATAAAAAACATAGCATACGTTAATTCTTTTATTTTATAGTGGGTTATTTATTAAGTTTCTCTGCCGTATATGACATAGGTCTGTTGGTTAGAACTTTCTGCTGTGGTTTGCATGTGAAATTGTATTTTATTTTTTTAATAAATAAACAATATCCTAAATAATAATAATGATAATAATAATAATAATAATCATCATCATCATTAATATTATTAATATTATTATTAAAGTAAATATATTTAAAATAAATCGCCTCATTATTTATTTATTTATATGATTTATATATGATATTACAATAGTGTTCGCTTTTGTAAGTGATTTTATGTTTTAGAATAGAATATGTAATGTTCAACTTCTCAATAATATTAGTAAAGCAAACATAGGCTCTGTTCCATTTACATATATTTTTATTAATATGGAAAATGAGTGCATGTCTTTACCAAAACTAATATTGGATTTTATTTTAAATGTGTGTTTGTGTAAAACAATATAATTTGCACAAAGAAATGATGGGGCTGTTCTCTGAAGAAGTTACTCCACCCCGTTTAGAGCATCATTATGGGCATTTTACGTTATAACTAACGTAGTTCAAGCGATGGATCTGCGACAGAGAAACTACGGGTTTTGGGAAACACTCGTCACTACATAGTTCTTTTTCCAAACGATGCATCGCACTATGATAGTTCAGCCGCGAGTTACGTCGTTGTTTGGAAAACGCACTCCAGAGCGAGAGAACAAGGTGTGTGCTTATCGATAAATTGGTATAAAATATACTTATTTGCAGTTCTTTGCTATGGATACACTTGTATCACTTGTACCCCAATGTCATATAGGAGCAATGGAGTTTCCAATCTACTGTTTCCTCAGTGCTCACCTCATAATCACAGCTGTTTCCTCCAGCGAAAATGTAACTCTTAATGAACATTTTACTATTTTTTTTTCAAAATGAATTACCATTATAAAACACATTACATTGCATGTGGCATTATCTATTAAACAGGCATGCACAGAAAGGATTAAACACAGTGACAGAACCACTTTATAAATGTACTCATTTTAACTGTCAGAGTCACTGACAGAGATAGAAACATCATGTGTTGTCTTGTATTAAACATATTTCTTATTTTAATAATATGATTCAGTTCGTGAAATATGTGAATTAGTTATATATATATATATATCAGTTAATATAGGCTTCTCTGAAACGGTGAATATTTCACTGTAATTTTATTTAGGCTAGATTATTATTCTATTCAACAAACCAACACAATCTCACGGCAACTCGTGTTTTGGGGCTGAAACATACTATAACGGACTTGTTTTAAAGCACATCACCTAAAAGGTTACTTGTTATTCTTTATTCCTTTAAATAATGTAGCCTAGTTGTCTTTTTAACGATTAATGAAGGAATTATAATGCTATGTTTCATTGTTTATCTTTATTTACAAGTAATGGAGTATTTACAGCTAATGTATAGGTTATTTCTGTCCATTCGCAACCCATTGTACATTGTACCACCTGGCGGCATAGTCACAAACTGCGGTCATACCTAAAAAACACGTTCTTTTTCCTTCAAAGCGGCGGCGGTACACGCTCCGGTGGTAATGTTCATTTTAAACTCTCTCCTACTGTGTATATATATATATATATATATATGCCATTTAATTAAAAAAGTGGCAGTTTTATTTATTAAATACATAGAAACAAAAATTGTACTTCAACATTTAAAGTGTCTTTTACTACAGTAAACAGGTTTGTTGAGCCTATTTGGCTCATTCGGAACTCAAATGACTGCACGTCTACACAATACAGTGGAATACTGCTAGTTTAGCATACAACCCTACCATATTAGTCAAACATTTTTAAGTGTATTACTATTAAATTATTACTTATGTAATATATATTATTATTTTTATTTTTATTATTACTATTAAATGTATTTATTTATTTTTTCTCATAAGGAGCTGAGCCCCCTAAAATGAAAATCCTAAAGTCGCCTCTGGTTTAGTCTCGACTTCAGAGGACGCCACAGCTGAATGAACCTCCAACTATTCCATCATATGTTTTACACAGCGGATGCCCTTCCAACCACATCCCAGTAATGGGAAACAGCCATACACACTCATTTACAAACACACACATGCACTATAGATACAATTTAATTTATCGAATTCCCCTATAGTGCATGTGTTTGGACTGTGGGGGAAATCGGAGCACCCGGAGGAAACCCACGCCAACACGGGGAGAACATGCAAACTCCACACTGAAATGCCAACTGGCCCAGCCAGGACTCAAAGCAGCGACCTTCTTGCTGTGAGGCCACAGTGCTAACCACTGAGCCACCATGCTGCCCTACACTATAACATTTGCATTCTAACATTTACAATACATGACTACACTTTTTTATTTCATGTGGGATGCTTTACTGCTGTAATTAAGGAGAAAAAGCAGATTTGATATGGTGTTGTACAGGGTGTGGTGGGACGCAGCTTAAACAAAGACATCCACAGAACATCTTAAACCTGCCACGGCTTGAATCGAGGAATGCTGATCTTCCTGAAAATCGCACACCAGCACTAAATCTTTTAATAATACAAAACAAATGGTGTTCCCTGATGCCTTGCTGTTTGATATTAGGCATAGAGCCTGAGAAAAAGCCATATCTGCTGTCACATACACCAAACCCACCTTTCAAGTTATTGAAATCGTCCTGGATGTGGTTTGTTTGAATATGCTGAGAAATAAAGGGTGGTGTTTTAATAAAGAGAAGCAGCTTCTAGGCTTGCTCATCTGACAGGCGTTTTACTGATTTAAAGGGATAGTTTGGTCATCATTTATTCTTGAAAACTTCGGTTTGTAAAAACTGTATTTTTGCAAACTGGATATCTGCAGTCTATGAAATTAGAAACACGTCTATAATAATCTGCCTTAAAAAAATTCAGTCGTTTTAAATTTCAGATGTTCAATATACAGGTTAAGAAATCCAAATTCAAAACACTTTTAAAGGCATATTAAATTCATTCATTCATTCATTTTCTTTTCGGCTTAGTCCCTTTATTAATCAGGGGTCGCCACAGCGGAATGAACCGCCAACTTATCCAGCATATGTTTTACACAGAGGATGCCCTTCCAGCTGCAACCCATTACTGGGAAACATCCATACACACTCATTCACACACATACACTACGGACAGTTTAGCTTACCCAATTCACCAGTACCGCATGTCTTTGGACTGTGGGGCAAACCGGAGGAAACCCACGCAAACATGGGGAGAACATGCAAACTCCACACAAAAATGCCCTGCCGAGGCTCGAGCCAGCGACCTTCTTGCTGTGAGGCAAGAGCGCTACCCACTGCGCCACCAAGCTGCCCCATATAAAATTCAGTTTTATCAAATTACAATTGTTAACAATTTATGTAATGTAGTGTTTGCTTATATAGCGTATGTACTGTGTATGACCATACACCCAAAGCTCTTCACAATCATGAGAAGGGTCTCTCCACACCACCATCAGTGTGCAGCATTCACTTGGGTGATGCAACGGAAGCCACAGGACAACGACACCAGTGCGCTCACCATACACCAGCTATTGGTGGAGTGAGGAGACAGTGATAGAGCCAATTCGGTAGATGAGAATAATTGGGAGGCCATGATGGATAAGGGCCGATGGACCCCTACTCTTTAATGTCTCATCTGAAAGACGGGGCTCACTGACAGTATAGTGCCCCCTTCACTTTACTGGGGCATTGGGACTCACACAGACCACAGGTTGAGCGCCCCCTGCTGGCCTAACTAACACCACTTCCAACAGCAACCTAGTTTTCCCATGTGGTCTCCCATCCAGGTACTGTCCAGGCTCAGCCCTGCTTAGCTTCAGTGAGTAACCGGTCTTGGGCTGCAGGGCGATATGGCTGTGGCAAATTAACACAATTCCAATTCAGATTGTAAACTCCATAGTGTATTAATCCAGCAGGCACAGGACATCAACATGATGTAAGATTGATGTTGTACGCCAACATTGAGGGAATGTGGCATTTTGGGTGGAAATGAAAATCGGGTTTATGTCAGAACCCAAGGATTTAGCTCACTTTCCAATGTCCAACCAAAAATCAACCAAATATCAACGTCTAATGATGTTACTGCTTGACATTGTGTGGACGTTACCACTATGACGTCTATCAGACGTTGGATTTCGGTTGCCATACCTGATGAATAAATGTCAGTATTTGACGTCAATATGACAATTGGCTCGATGTTGGATTTTGGTCACTTTCTAACACAACCTAAAATCAACCAAATATCGACGTCATTTGACGTCAAAATAACGTCTTTAGACGCTGGCTAGACAGACGATAAAATATCTCCTTTTTGTGTTTAACAAAAGAAGTTGTAAGAGTTTAAATTATCATATGCAATTGTTTATATGGCAAAACATGTCTTTTTCACCAAAGAAGGTCCATACTGACTCCAGAGGCAGATGATCTGGTGTGTGGACTTCTCTGGTTTAGCAATGTGGTCACGTGTTAATTGGTCGGTTTGAATGTCTCAGCATTTAGGCTTTGGTCACATGGTCAAGAAAGAGAAAAAATAGTTGGTAAACTTTGCTCTGCCTCTTTTTCCTTCTCTGCACTTTCCTGCTCTGGGGTCTATCTTCTCTGATTCTAGTGCTATCAGGCTGTCTTTGAAGCCTACTTGCTCCCTCTGTCTCTCCCTCTCCCTGTCTCTGTCTCTCCTTCTATCTCTGGTAACTTTATTTTACATTTAAGCTGGGTACAACTATTGTCACTTCATATTTTATCATTTTATACAGTTATTTTGTAACTAATTCAGTTGTAACCATAGCAAGTTATTGTCATTAAATCATTTCCTTTTCAAGTATTTGTGAACTACTTTTGATTTAACATCATCACTTAGGCCCAATCCCAATTCTACCCCTTAGCCCTTCCCCCGTCATGTGAAGGGGTAGGGGTGTCCCAATTCTCTTTAGCTTGAAGGCGTAGGGCTAAGGGGAAGGGGTATACACCCCTTCGAACGAAGATTTTATTTAGGACAACACTCAAAACCAAGGGGTAAGAATATTTCCCAGAATACACCAGATACAACAGCAGTTTCGCGTCACCTGGAAGTCAGGAGAGCCACAAATTAGTATTTTTTTGTCATTATTACGAATTTTTACAGCAAACAAACACATGTTTTAATATATTCATGACCACGTTCATGTTTTACTGTCATGCTTTTATAAAAAAACGCTAAAAAGAAACGCTAAATTTGGAGATCTATAATCCCTAATAATAACTCCTGTACAGCAGTCCCACAACATTCTGACGCTCGATGACACTCGAACACCCTGTCAGAAAAGTCCAGTGGCTGAGAATGAGCTTTTTACAGTGTCTGCTATAATGTTAATGTTGTTTTTGGTGTGTTTACATAGATGAATATGGCCACAGTGTAAATGCGCAGTATACATACGATCTCATTGCCACATTAGATCGTTATGATAACATAATAATATATGCCTTCAGTGATTTCCTGAAGATAAATACCAAAAAATAAAGCAACTGGAATAACTACAGCAGTCGCCATCGTCTGATCTTATATGAAGCAAGAGATCGCGATGACATATGATGACGTGTGCAGGTGTTGAAGTGCTGTCCCAATTCTTAGGCGTAAATTTTGAAGCCCTTCCCCTTCACACTCGTATTTAAGGGTCACGAAACACCAAAACACATGTTTTGAGCTGTTGACAGTCATATCTGTGTCCCACGCTGCTATAAACACTATTAGGACACATATATTGCACTAAAAAGTGAAAATTGGTTGTTTTTGCGTTATTTTGAGCAAATTCGTTCTTCCGGTTTGAAACTAATTTTTGAAGCTGCGTCACGGCCATGAGATACTTAGGTGTAAATCCAGAGTGGAGAGTGGCTGTCTGTCTTTTCCAGAACATTCTGACGTCTCTGAGTGTGCGGCATTAATTCATGAGAAGACGAGCTTCAAACCAATCAGCGCGATCTATTGTGTATGACGCGAAACTTCATTAATATGCATGATAGCTCCGGAGACTGTTTACCTGTTTACACCGTACAGACGGCAGAGAGACGCCACGTTGTGTTGCCAAAACAAGTGAAAGTACAAGAATTTGGACACAAGAGTCATCGGTTTTGCGTTTATTAGTGTGCTGCAACAAGGTTTTGTTTTCATTTTCCCTCTATGAGAGAGCTGCTGGACTCACGTGTGGATTACAGTGCACGCGACACGCGACAGAAATGCGTTTGTAAGGAACATTTTTACCCGAGAGCTTTTCGCATCTGGAAATGGTGAAATCCGGATTTGTCGCTCGTCTCCTTTTTGTCCTGTCACTACAGATTAGGTAAGTGTGTGCGATCAGTGCTCTTTGTTTAACCCAGATTACAAAGTTTGTCGTATCTTCAGCAGTGCTCTTTCAGTTTTTAAAGACATACCTCAGTCAAAATCATTTAGTTACTAAGTTTACAGTATGTTAATATCACTGCAATATTACAGTACAATATTATAGACTGAACGATCCGCTGTAAATGCTGCTCTCCGAGTGTAAACATGTAAACACAAACTATTCCCGTCGTGCAGGATTTTCGCTGCATTTTGTGACAGGATAGTCTATACACACACGGCTTTCTGACGCTACCTACCGAGTGCATAAGTTACAGAGAAATGCGGAGGATTTTTTTACTCTCATTCGCCATGCGTATCAAATCAGCCTCTCTCTGTTTGTTTTGCCTGTGAAATAAGCGCGCGCCCAAATGGAAACGCCCTTCTATGCATATCTTACCCTCTTTCCCTCCCCCAACACTCCCACACTCCCAGAGCTGGACACGCCCAACTTTCCTGACTTTTTTCAAAACAGAGGTGTGAAAACACCCTGCTGAGACAGGGGATTTCGTGGCCCTTTAAGGGCCATGGGGAACAAAAGTAAGGGGAAAAAATAGAATTGGGATTGTGCCTTATTTGCTCCATATTGCAATACAATACAATCACATAATAGCAAGGCTCTCCCACATTTTTAGCTTTTAATACTGCCCTTATTTCCATTTTTGACCATTTTAACTTTTTTAGTCATTCGGCAAACCCACAGTTCGAACCGCTGTGGTTAAAACCCATTCTTACAACGTCATAAATGTTTAAAACCACTCGAGGGAGAGTAAATAGTGAGTAAATGGTTATTTTTGGGTGAACTACCCCTTTGAGAGAATATCAGAGACGGCCTGCTCTCAGAGTGAAAGAGCAGAAATCCTCACAGGCTGACATTTCTGTTATGCTGACTTTTTTTTCTCTTTCATTTGTGCAGGTTATAGGCATTGCGATGGATGTTTTCACTGACGTAGACATCTTTAAAGAAGTGGTAGATGCCTCCATCAGGGGAGTTCCTGTCTACATTCTCCTCGATCACAATCACTTCAAGAGCTTTCTGTCCATGATTGAAAAACAGGACGTCCAGATACAGAAACTCAGGGTAAGTGTGCATGCTATCATGAATATTAAAGTACACATGAAATCAAAACTAGCCCTATTGATTTTGTCCGCTCACATTCCTTGTTTTGGGGTGCACAATTCATCTGCGCGTGTCATCAAGAAGAAAACAATTGTTTTCCCTTGTAATCTTTAATTGAAATCTGCAAATGCATGTCCTGTTTGTTTTCAGTTCAATTCTCAGATTATGTGTGTCTGAGGTAGTGGGCGGGGCTAACATACTTAACCACGCCCCTCCAGCTGCCAGTTTTGACAACAAACAGAAATGGTGAGCAGGAGGAGGAGTCTGTTAGGTTGTAATAACTCCACCCAAACACTTTCCCCATCATTCTGAATGAAACGCCTACTTTACTACATCCAATCAGCTCGCAGTAGAAAAAAACAAGCCACGCCCACTGTTTTCTCATTTATTATTCTGTTTCTCTAGGAACTGAATCACAATATGAAAATAAAAACGGTTGCAGTTTCCAGTTTATGGGGACTGAAACTGAAAACTGAAAATATAATTTACTCAGCATTCACTTGTTATAAACCTGTTCGACTTTCTTCTGTAGAACACAAGATAAGATATTTTGAAAAATGTTGGCAACCTGTAACCATTGACTTATTTGTTTTTCCTACTACGGAAGCCAGTTGTTACAGATTTCCAACATTTTTCACAATATCTTCTAACAGAAAAAGAAAAAGCCACTTGAGAGAGAGTCAATAGAGAGTAAATGTAATTTTTGGGTGAACCATCTCTTAAATGTTCCCTTTAAGACATTTTAGAATCAAAATGCCCCCCAAAACATTCAGATTTAATTAAAATGTTTATTCTGCTTAACAAAGTTGGGTTTATTTGATCAAATCCAATCAAACTGATATAAATGTTATATAATTGTTACTATATTTTTAAATATAAGTTGTTCCTGTATTGCAGAATATTGCCAAATGCAGAATTTTACAATCTTTAATGTAGAGACAACGTCAGTCAAATCTTTGAGATAAAGTAGATTTCAATCAATCAATCAATCAATCATAATAATAATAATAATAGGCGACGCTCACAGCAAGAAGGTCGCTGGTCCGAGCCTCGACTGGGTCAGTTGGCATCTCTGTGTGGAGTTTGAATGTTCTCCCCGTGTGGGTGTGGGTTTCCTCCGGGTGCTCCGGTTTTCCCCACAGTCCAAACACATGCGCTATAGGGGAATTGGGTAAGCAAAATTGTCCGTAGTGTATGAGTGTGAATGAGGGTATATGGGTGTTTCCCAGTGATGGGTTGCAGCTGGACGAGCATACACTGTGTAAAACATATGCTGGATAAGTTGGCGATTCATTCCGCTGTGGCGACCCCAGGTTAATAAAAGGACTAAGCTGAAAAAAAAATGAGTGAATAATTAGTTATTCAATAAATCAATTAATTAATGTATTAATAATGAGAATACATGAATAAACAAATACGAATAAAAGATTAAAGTACAAATAAATTAATAAAATACAAATAATTAAATAAGTGAAATACAAATAAATCAAATACATTAGTCCCTTTGATAATCGGGAGTCGCCACAGCGGAATGAACTGCCAACTTATCCTGCATATGTTTTACGCAGCGGATGCCCTTCCAGCTGCAACCCATCACTGGGAAATAAATAAAATACAAATAAATATAAATAAATAATAACAAATAGGATAAAATAAATAAATAAATAAATAAATAAATAAATGAATGAATGAATGAAAGAATGAATGCATGAATGAATAAATGAATGAATGAGTAAATGAATAAATGAATGAATGAATGAGTAAATGAATGAATGAATGAGTAAATGAATGAATGAATGAGTAAATGAATGAATGAATGAATTAATTAATGAATGAATTAATGAATAAATGAATGAATAAATGAATGAATGAATGAATAAATGAATGAATGAGTAAATGAATGAACGAATGAATTAATTAATGAATTAATTCATGAATAAATGAATGAATAAATGAATGAATTAATGAATAAATGAATGAATAAATGAATGAATGAATGAATGAATGAATAAATAAATGAATAAATGAATAAATGAATGAATGAATGAATGAATAAATAAATGAATAAATGAATGAATGAATGAATGAATTAATGAATGAATAAATGAATGAATGAATGAATGAATGAATGAATGAATGAATGAATAAATGAATGAATGAATGAATGAATTAATTAATAAATGAATGAATGAATGAATGAATAAATTAATGAATTAATGAATAAATGAATGAATGAATGAATGAATGAATGAATTAATTAATTAATTAATGAATAAATGAATGAATTAATGAATAAATGAATGAATGGATGAATTAATTAATTAATAAATGAATGAATGAATGAATTAATGAATGAATTAATGAATGAATGAATGAATAAATTAATTAATGAATAAATGAATGAATGAATGAATGAATGAATAAATGAATGAATAAATGAATGAATAAATGAATGGATGAATGAATGAATGAATGAATAAATGAATGAATAAATGAATGAATAAATGAATGAATGAATGAATAAATGAATGAATGAATGAATAATTTTAGCTATAGTGACTTTTAAAGACATGAAGGAGTCAACAGACATAAAAAAAAATGTTGGTTAAAAAAGTCCTTATAGAAAGGTGTGGTGAGAAAAAAATCATAATTGCAGCAGTTTTTTTTATGATAATAGTTGATACCCTGCGGGCAGAAGAGGGAGGGACAGCCTTTCAGTTCACTTCTTTAATCGTCCCGTCAACAGTACATGAATATTTCTATGCGTCGTCATTCTCAGCAAGCGTTTACACGAAATCGATCATGCAGAAACTATTTTATCACTTTCTTTGAGTGCTTTTTGCAGAGGTTTCTCAAAAGAACGACTTGCTTTTCCTGTGCTTTATGTTCCTGAACAAAGAAATAAATGTTCTGAGAGAGGAGCGCTGTGGTAAAGTAACAAGAGTAGCAGCATGACGGATCTGCAGACTGTTTCTGACGTTTTTGTTTTTCTGGTTGTGCATTCTGTCAATCATGTTTTTGGAAACTGACACAGCTCCATCCGTCAGCTAGAAAAAAATGTATAATGAAGGTCAATGAGGAAATGTGGTCACACCCTGCAATCCCATATACAGTTGAAGCCCAATTTATTCGCCCCCCTTTGAATTTCTTTTTTAAATATTTCCCAAATGATGTTTAACAGAGCAAGGAAACTTTCACAGTATGTCTGATAATATTTTTTCTTCTGGAGAAAGTCTTATTTGTTTTATTTCAGCTAGAATAAACTGCATTATTTTGTAACTTCCTGCCTCACAAAATTATCAAATTAAAGCTTGAAACATACTGTATTGCATTAAGAAAAATATAGATGTAACAGTAGTGATTTTCTGAAAAAGTGATGTGAAACGTTTCATAAAATTCTACTTGACTACTTCTGATTATGAACGGTTATGAAGACAAATGAGTGTTTTATTTATGCACATTGAGACTAAATAAATCCACCAAACAAACATTTAAGGATATTTGTATTTGCTTGCTTGCTTTCTAAATTGTCTTTAAATATTTTCACCCCTTGACTGTAGAATATGAGGATACGGACAGTGAAAGGCCAGGAATACTGCTGCAAGTCTGGGGTGAAGTTTCATGGGGCGATGGAACAGAAATTTCTTCTTCTTGACTGCCAAAAAGTGTTTTTTGGATCATACAGGTGAGACCTCCACCACATATTGTTAAAGCAATTACATTGCAATTACTTCATAAAAATAAATAAATAAATGCATAAGTTAAAGAAAAAAAAAAAAATAATAATAATAAAAAATACAAAAGTAAAATAAAAAACAAAAATAAAATAAACAAATTAATGAATGAAGAAATAAATAAAAAAGTTTAATAAATAAATAAATAAAGTTACATAACTAAATAAAGTAAAATTACATAAAAAAATAAAATAAAAGAAAGAAAGAAAGAAAGAAAGAAAGAAAGAAAAATACATAAGTTAAATAAATCCATTCATTCATTCATTTTCTTTTCGGCTTAGTCCCTTTATTAATCTGGGGTCACCACAGCGGAATGAACCGCCAACTTATCTAGCATATCACATACACTACGGACAATTTAGCTTACCCAGTTCACTTACTGTATACCACATGTTTTTTGGACTTGTAGGTGAAAACAGAGCACCTGAAGGAAACCCAAGTTAAATAAATAAATAAAATAAATTATATGAGTAAAATAAATTAAATTTAAATAAAATGAATGAATGAACGAATTAATTAATTAAGGAATAAATAAATAAACAAACAAACAAATAAATATATAAATAAATAAATTATATGAATAAAATAAACTAATTTTTTTTTATAAAATAAAATAAAATTGAATGAATGAATGAATGAATGAATGAATGAATGAATTATTTAAGGAATGGATGAATAAATAAATAAATTATTAATTAAATGATATGAATAAAATAAAATGAATTAATTAATGAATCATTGAATAAAGGAATGAATGAATGAATGAATGAATGAATGAATGAATGAATAGTTGAATAAATAAGTAGATAAATAAAAATAGATAAGTTAAATCAATTTAAAAAAATAAAATAATGTATGTAAAATGTAAAAATTCTAAATTCTAAATCTAAATAAAATAAAATTACATAAATAAAATAAAATAATTAAATGAATGAATGAATAAATAAATAAATAAATAAAAATAAATAATTTCAATAAGTAAATAAGTAAAATAAAATAAAATTATATACCTAAAATAAAATAGAATGAACTAATTAATGAATGTATAAATGAATGAATCAATGAATACATAAATAAAAATACAAAAATCAAATAAATAAAATAAATTTTAAATTTTAATTATGAAACAATAGAATAAAGTAAAATAAAAAGAATGAATAAATTATTGAATAAATTAAAAAATAAAAAAATGAAATGAATAAATCAATTAGTTAATAAATTAATAAATAAATTAGAACGATAGAACGATAAAACGATAGATAGATAGATAGATAGATGATAGATAGATAGATAGATAGATAGATAGATAGATAGATAGATAGATAGATAGATAGATAGATAGATAGATAGATAGATAGATAGATAGATAGATAGATTTAATTTAATTTTTATTTTTATTTTTATTTTACTTTATATAAGGACTTAATGTCATTTAATTAAATTTTTTATTTTAATTTTATTTATGTTTTTTTATTTTATTTTATTTATTTTTTATTGTTTTTTATTTATTTTATTTTTAGTTTTTTTTTTACTTTATATAAGGACTTCATTTAATTTAATATTTTATTTTATTTTATTTTATTTTATTTTATTTTATTTTATTTTATTTTATTTTATTTTATTTTATTTTATTTTATTTTATTCACATGCCAGGGAAGAAGAACTTGTTTTAGTTTATCATATATAGAAGTTTTTTAGTGACATTTGACAGTCAGAAAGTGAATCATATGCAAATATATCAAATGGATAAAACTATTTATTTGTAAAGACCTTTGTAAAATGAATGGCACTTGCTATGTCATAATTATATAATCCTAAACCTTTTAATACATTTCTCAATGAGAGCAAAGTGTTGTGCCACTTTATGTATATGAGGACTCCACAAACATTTATCTTGTACAGTTGATGTCAAAATTATTTGCTATCCTGTGAGTTTTTCTTTTTCAAATATTTCCCAAATGATGTTTAACAGAGCAAGAAATTTTTCACAGTATTTTCTATAATATTTTTTTCTTCTGGAGAAAGTCTTATTTGGTTTATTTTGGCTAGAATAAAAGCAGTTATTAATTTTTTAAACCCATTTTAAGGTCAATATTATTAGCCCCCTTAAGCAATATTAGTTTTGGATTGTCTCCAGAACAAACCACTGTTATACAATGACTTGCCTAATTACCCTAACTTTACCCTAATTACCCTAGTTAAGGCTTTAAATGTCACTTTAAGCTGATTATTAATATATTGACAGATAAAATAAATCAGTTATTAGAAATCAGTTATATAAACTATTATGTTTAGAAATGTGTTAAAAAAAATCGTCTCTTCATTAAACAGAAATTGGGGGAAAATATACAAGAGGGTGAATAATTCTAACTTCAACTGTACGTCAAAAAGCACTGCGCAAATTTCCATCTTTCAAGGAGGCATTTTTAAATGATTGCAGACATTTTAACCTTCACCAAGATAAACTGAATTAGGACTGAATTTAATATCTTCATTTCTTGTTCTGCAGTTTCATGTGGTCCTATGAGAAGATCAACCTCAGCATGGTTCAGGTCATAACAGGCCAATTAGTAGAGACCTACGATGAGGAATTTCGAACGTTGTTCGCTCGATCCACAATCCCAGAGCCGTTTGCTGTTATAAACCAAGCTGAAATGAGGCCCAATGGCAAAACGGATGGATATCTGATCCATTCCAGCAACCCCTTCGAAAGGAATGATCAATTGCGACACACACTTGATGCCGTTTACAGACAAACCTGTGAAAGGAGATCAGGATTTTCAACACTGAGAGAAGTCGAAGAAAGGCCACTTATTACACCGCATGCTCGACTCCTTCAAGACACGTCCGAGTTTTACAAAAGACACAGCTATGCTGGAGAACGCCAGGAGCCTGTATATCAGCATAAAGTCTCCAAATTTGGCTCCAGTAACTGGAACATTGCAGCAGAGAGCAACCGCTATGGTGGATACGTCAACAATGCGGACAATCAGTATGAAAGCTACATCGTAAATCCAATGTTCAGAAGCTCAAACATGCGGCAGTCATATCACGGGCATGACAAACAAATCCTCAACATGAGGCAAAACCTGCCCAGTTTAGCAAACACCTCCAAGTCGTTCCTTCGGACATGGAGGATAGAGTCGTACCTCAATAACAACAATGATGCACCGTATGGAGAGAACTACGATTATCTGGACCAATACGAGGAGAATAAAATGGCTCCTCCGCAACACTCTCGCATCAGATCGTCGATGGTTTTTACGTCCACCATTCCAGAACAACCAGAGACCAACAGCTACTCCAATAACTCCATGTCCTCCAGTTATGATCCAGCACAAATTCAGTCAAACGCTCAGAGGATGTATTCGTCAGCGCAGTGGAATCAGGCAGACATGCTAAAAAGGCGCAGTTTACAGATTTTGGAAAACTCAGGGATTAATATGAGCTACAACTCCGGGAGGGATGCAATATATGCGAGTTTAAACCGAGCCAAAAGTAGATTCGCAGTGCAAGAGCAAGACGATCGCTTTAAAAGGCACAGTTTGGCTGAACCTAGATGCAATACGTATAACAGCGACATAAATGAGACCTCTGGTTACATGTACGCATCTTTACCAAGAAGGCAACGAAGTTGCATTGCACCAACAACTGAGAATCCGAGAATTCTGCCAAATTTCAAAGAGGACCAGAGATCTGTTTCACATCAAGATTTCAACAAGGCAGATGAGAGTGCAAATACCTCGAGAAACACATGGCAGGAGCCTCCAGTGAGAACGGTGTCAGCTTCACTCCTGGACACGGAGGAAAGTCAACCTTCAAAACCCAACAGCACGTCATCGCAGCACTTCTTCAAAAAGAGCAGCAAGAAAATCAAATCTCTTCTAAACATCCCGCAAAAGAGCGACAGCTCGAGCAAAGGGAAGAATTCGGACAGTATCAAAATGGGAAGCAGCACTGATACAATTCTCTCAGATTGTGATGAGAAGAAACGACATGCTAGCACTGCCAATTCCAACAAATCCGTGGAGAGCGGCAAACTGAGGCGAGCTAATGGGAAGATTGAGAATCACTCTAGTGGCCTGGCGGGAGAGAAATCTGCCCCACGGTTTAGTACTGAAGAGCTTCATCCTCCGACCGTGAATGCAGAGGCTTCCCAAATGCAGAAACAATCCTCGGATGTTCCTTCCAACGATAAGAAAGACTCACCACTAACAAGGCTGGATCTGTTGCCAAAGCAGCAAGCACCAGCAAACAGGCTGTACAGCAGGTTTGAGCCACTTTGTTCATTCGAACCCCGGCAGCCCACAGCAGGCCAGCCTTCATATGTGTCTGCGCAGAGCCACGCGAGCGAGAAAACCAGGAATTCTGTCTTTTTAAGGAGACCGATGAATGAGCACAACAGTTATATGAACCAGCAGGCGCAGGGACACGACAACAGATTTGGGCGTTTCATTCAAAGGGTTGGGAATTTGATACACAAGAACAAGTACTGAACTGAGCATGTAAATGATGTTGAGGTGCAAATAATTCTTTTTAGACATGTTTGTCATGCACTATCCTGCAGCTTCCACGGGTCAGATTAAACACCCTAATATACTTTAAATATACTGATGTGATTTTAAATGAAATTAGGCCAATTCGATACACAACAAGTACAGAATTAAGCATTTAAATGATGCAAAAAAAATTCATTATTTTTGGACAGGTTTGTCATGCACTGTCATGCACCCTCCACTGGTCAGCTTAAACACCCAAGTGTACTTTAAATCAGTGGTCCCCAACCTGTTCATCACCGTAGACCGGTCAACGCTTCACAACTTTACCGTAGCTCGGAGGGTGGGGGTGATTGAGTGGTGTACTGTATGTAGATTCCTAGGCGACCATCAACTGTTTTCCCAGAAGATGACAAGCTGACAAAACATTGCTGCAACTCTGATACAAGTTTTATTTATGGAGAAAATGAAATGAAATGTTTCTGAGATAATTAGTCTACCAAAATGTGTATATTCCATACAAATATAAAGCTGATCGGTCAGTTCTCACGTTACTTGCAGAAACGACGCGATATCTGAACGTCATTTGCGATCTCCAGCAGTTGATCGTCTTGCACAGACATGCTGGATTCAACTGATTTGTTGACAAATGGGTTGCGGATCCATTTTGCAGTTCGTGGGTCCTTCACTGGGCCTTTTCCCCTTCACAAAGAAACTTTCCAAAGACGTCTGTTTCTTACTCATTTTTTTATAGCTTGTGGGTTACATTTTGGCGCTCGAAGTGACTTAAAAGTAACCGAGAGAATGCAGTCATTTTTCTTAATAAAAGATCGTTCAGACTCAGATATTAAATAAAACAGAAATAATTAATGATATCTTTTGCAACCCAGATGCAGCTCAATTGGTCCACAGAGCAGTACCAGTCCATTGCCCATGGGTTGGGGACCACTGCTTTAAACATACTGAAGCGATATTAAACAAAATGAGGCCAAAATAAAAGATTTCTTGGAGTTTGAAGCAACTTGGCAATGTCAATTTTCAGAAGTCATCTTAGGCTGATAAATTTGAGCAATTTTCATGCACATTTTGTCAGTTCATCTCTAGTAAACCTCCAGCATATGCTTTCAGATGCGGCCCCTGAGAAATAAGGGACTAAGCCAAAGGAAAATGGATGAACGAATGAATGTCATTACCATGTACTGAACTATTAAACATTTATTCATCCATTTTCCATCAGGTTAACCCCTTTATTTATCAGGGGTCACCACAGCGGAATGAACCGCCAACTATTCCAGCATATGTTTTACACAGCGGATGCCCCTCCAGCTGCAACCTGGTACTGGGAAACACCCATACACACTCATTCACACGCACACACATATTCATACACTACGGCCAATTTAGTTAATCAATTCCCCTATAGCGCATGTGTTTGGACTGTGGGGGAAACCGGAGCACCCGGTGGAAACCCACGCCAACACGGATCTCTTAAACAACTATGCTTAAAGTTTTTCATACTATGGCACTTTTAATATCCAAAAAAAGGACACACTTTTGGCTTTGACAATAAAAAAACAATGTTTACTTGAACACATTAGTGCTAATGCTTGCCAGCGTTGAAGGACGATGCTGCAAGCACTTTTACGTATACACTGTTACTATTTTGTGCTAATAATATTTGTACATTTATAAGGATGTCTTGAATGGGGATCTGGGTTTTTATGTCACTTGTGCAATTGCTGTTTTGAAATACTACCCGAGGTTGAAACCTCTAATTTGGTCTGATTAAAAGCTGTAGTAAACATCCATTCTAGCGTCAATTGCACATCAATCTGTGCAAACACTTTCCCAGAAGTACCCAGACTGTTGACACTGAACTGCTGGAACGAACGCAAGATAAATACTTACTGGTTTGTGGCTAATTGGTGCTTAGGTGTCTTTAACAGTGACTGACAGAAACTGAACTGGCTTTGCACTATATATAGGTCATGATGTTGCTTGATTAATTTGTGTTATAACTGAACCAAAACAACAACAAAAATAGGTGAATTAATTTCACAAGGTGCACATGTACAGTACATTATATTGGAATTAAGAAACATCATCAAAATGCTGTTTTCCTGCAATCGCAGCTTCTTTTTTGTATGTTTTTTGCACAAATACAATCACTGTTGCTTTTAACCAAAAAGGGTACGTTAATAAATAAACCGTCATTAAATGCATGTGAGTCAAAATTATTGTGTGATGAAAGAGGCAATTAGGTGTTAATTAAGTGCTATATTTAAAGAATGTAAAGTATTTCTGGACTTTACACTGACACGTTCATTCATTCATTTTCCTTCGGCTTAGTCTCTATTTTAGAGGTCACCACAGCAGAATGAACCGCCAACTATTCTGGCTTATGTTTTGCGCAGCGAATGCATTTCCAGCCACAACCCATCACTGGGAAACACCCATACACTCTTACATTCACAATCATACAATATGGACAATTTTAGTTTATTCAATTCCCCTAAAGCGCATGTGTTTGGACTGTGGGGGAAACCGGAGCACCCGGTGGAAACCCACACCAACACGGAGAGAACATGCAAACTCCACACAGAAATGCCAACTGACCCAGCCGGGACTCGAACCAGCAACCTTCTTGCTGTGAGGCCACCGTGCCACCCTCATCAAATTATAATTATATAAATAATAGTAATAAAAAATGAAAAAAATGTCACTGCTTGAAGAAAATGCTCATTGACTTTAGTATAGGTTGCATCATTAGAATGTCTGAAATATTTATTCATTTTCCTTCGGCTTAGTCTCTATTTTAGAGGTCACCACAGCAGAATGAACCGCCAACTATTCCAGCATATGTTTTACACAGCAGATGCCCTTCCAGCTGCAACCCAGTACTGGGAAACACCCATACACTACGGCCAATTTAGTTCATCAATCCCCCTATACCGCATATGTTTGGACTGTGGGGGAAACCGGAGCACCAGGAGGAAACCCACACCAACACGGAGAGAACATGCAAACTCCACACAGAAACGCCAACTGACCCAGCCAGGACTCGAACCAGCGACCTTCTTGCTGTGAGGCCACAGTGCTAACCACCGAGTCACCGTGCCACCCTGTTCCAAGAGCACATCTATTTAAATTAAAGATAGTTTAATCATAGAACTTAATATACATTAAGGTTATATCAAAACATTGTCTTTTGACTAAATTTCTTATAATCTTTTCAATTACTGATTAAACATGGTTCAACATATTATAATTATATAAATAATAGTAATAAAAAAGTCTGGTAACACTTTATTTTGATGCTCCAGTTGAGTATTAGTAGACCGTCTGCTTAATATCTGTTGATACTGCTCCGTCAACAGACATTCATTCATTCATTTTCTTGTCGGCTTAGTCCCTTTATTAATCCGGGGTCGCCACAGCGGAATGAACCGCCAACTTATCCAGCACGATTTTACGCAGCAGATGCCCTTTCAGCCGCAACCCATCTCTGGGAAAATCCACACACTCATTCACACTCATACACTACGGAAATTTAGCCTACCCAATTCACCTGTACTGCATGTCTTTGGACTGTGGGGGAAACCGGAGCACCCGGAGGAAACCCACGCGAATGCAGAGAGAACATGCAAACTCCACACAGAAACACCAACTGACCCAGCCCAGCCGAGGTTTGAACCTGCGACCCAGCGACGTTCTTGCTGTGAGGCGACAGCACTACCTACTGCGCCACTGCATCACCAGTTCAACATATTATAATTATATATATAATAGTAATAAAAAAGTCTGGTAACACTTTATTTTGATGGTCCATTTGAGTATTAGTAGACCGCTTAATATCTGTGGATACTGCTCCGTCAATAGACATTTAACCTAAAAGAAACTTTGCAAGAACAGGTCAACTTACACTAACTCTAACCCCAACCTAACAATCTACTTATAATCTATTGAGAATTGGTTGACATGTAGATGCAATGTAACAAACGGACCATCAAAATAAAGTGTGACCAAGAGTCTTTATCTGTAATGCTCATTGACTTTAGTGCAGGTTACATCCTCAGATGGCAGCTGAAATACTGTCTCAAATGATTTTACATTGAAAGGATCAAATCCAGCATTGTTAAATCCTCTTAATCATTGAAAAGGATATAAAGATAATCTCTCCAGAGAATAACTAAAGACCTCATCAGACTTTTACACTAATGCTTTATTATGAAGATTGAGATTGACCTCAAGAAATGAAGGTAATTGCACTCTCTTAGTTTACTTCCCGGCAACCCAGTGGCGCAGTAGGTAGTGCTGTTGCCTCACAGCAAGAACGTCGCTGGGTCGCAGGTTCGAACCTCGGCTGGGCTGGGTCAGTTGGTGTTTCTGTGTGGAGTTTGCATGTTCTCCCTGGGTTCGCGTGGGTTTCCTCCGGGTGCTCCGGTTTCCCCCACAGTCCAAAGACATGCAGTACAGGTGAATTGGGTAAGCTAAATTGTCCATAGTGTATGAGTGTGAATGTGTGTGTGGAGGTTCCCAGAGATGGGTTGCGGCTGGAAGGGCATCCGCTGTGTAAAATCGAGCTGGATAAGTTGGCGGTTCATTCCGCTGTGGCGACCCCGCAAGGGACAAAGCCGACAAGAAAATGAATGAATGAATAGTTTACTTCCTTCTTAACTATTTTTTTCAACATAGGCTCATTCTAGAAATGTAGCCCTGTATACATTTCTGGTGATCTCCAATTATGTTGCCAGAGGTACGTATGACTGCATTTTCGTTCCTTTTCACATTACCAGCTGACCGCTTACCACCGTATGGACGGCTTTCCCACTGATGCCAGTTTGTCCAATGGCTTGCAGCGTATGTCAGCGGACTTAAGACGCAAAGAGGAGTTGACCACGATGACAGGGTTTGAGTCAGGCGAGGAACGATTCCAGACAGCAGGTAAGATAAAAACAGAAGCCAAAAAAAAAAAGAAGTAAATAACAGGGTGAGAATGTGGTAAAATCTGAAAACGTGGTAAAAATCAGGCGAGGGTTTTTCTTATTTTGGATTGCTTTTGAAAACATTGGTTAGGTTTAGGGAAGGGGGTGGGTGCGAGAATCGGTCGGTCAGTCAGTCAGTCAGTCGACAGTGGCCTCTGGTGGATTTATTCGAGAACAAGCAGGCGCGAATGGCACTCGCAAGAGAAATCCGAGGTCTGAAAAAGCGTACACAGCGCCCTCTAGTGGATTCGCGAAAACTAAAAACATAAAAAAACATAGCTCCTGGGACGTATTTGGCGCTCTCCAGAAATATATACAGGGCTACGTTTTCAGAATGAGTTTGGGTTGAATATTTTACAGCGTTTGCTTTGCTTTAACCAGGTTAATGTTGGTGAACTCTTGGATGAGAGTAACACAGAAAGAAGTCTCAGCTTTTGTTTTATCAAGATATTCCAATACATAATTACAATACACAATCCTCAAACAATGCAACATGCTGTATAAACACATCCCACTGGTCTCCATGCGATAAGACCCCATATGAACACCGCTGGGATTCTGGGATTGCCTACAGCACTCAGCCTGCAGCAGAATCACATATAGAGGCGTGACGCAAGGGCACTCCAGTCGTGTGATAACGCTCATACATAATTCAAAACGCGTGCAGTCTCGTGAGATTGGCTAGATTGGCTTCACATGGAGCACTATTAATTTCTAAATGATTATTTTATTTTATTTTATTCATTCATAATCTCTGATTTATCAGAGGTCGCCACAGCAGAATGAACCGCCAACTATTCCAGGATATGTTTTACACAGCGGAGGCCCTTCCAGCTGCAACCCATTGCAACCCCAACAAGATTGTTGTTCATTACACTAAAAGCTAGGCTGTTTATTTTCCAACCCAGGCTCATTCTGGTTATGCACCCCTATATACATTTCTGGAGAGCGCCAAATATGTCCCAGGAGCTACGTTTTTTGCAGTTTTTGTTTTTGCGAATCCACAAGAGGGTGCTGTGTACGTTTTTAAGATCTCAAATTTCTCTCGCGAGTGCCATTCGTGCCTGCTGTTCTCGTGTAAATCCACCAGAGGCCGCTGTCAACTGACCGATCGAATGACTCACCCTCCTCCTTCCCTAAAACCCAACCAATAGTGTTTGCAAAAGCACAGATTGACCCGCCCACCCACTTCCCTAAAATCAAAAGGGTTTTCAAAAGCAACTGACGCCGTGATTTTTTAGAAATCGGCTGATTTTTACCACGTTTTCAGATTTTACCACATTCTCCCTCGGTTATTTTCTTGTTTGTTTTATCTTCTGGCTTTAGTTTTACCCACTTTCTGGACTCATTCTTCGACAGACTTGAACCTTGTTGTTGTGGTCAACTCTGCTCTGCGTCTCAAGTCTGCTGACGTACGCGGCGTGCCACTAGACAAACTGGTAACCGCAGGAAAGCCGTCCACACGGAGGTAAGCGGTCAGCTATTAGCGCAAAAAGGAACGGTGTACGCCCTGTGGCATTCATTTTAAAGACGAAATGCAGCCATATGTAGCTCTGCCTACTTAATTTGCACTCTCCAGAAATGTATACCGGGCTACTCTTTCAGAATAAGCCTATGTTGGAGAATTGTATCCAAAAATAAAGTGTGAGCAACAATGTTCTACTGGCAGAAGCGTAGACAGATTATAAATATAGATTATCCTGATAATAATGATGATTTACTTCGCACAGCCTTTACTTTACAAAATAATAATGTTCCAGGGAAGCAGGAGCCAGGTGTTCTGCTGACCTTTCTGTGGGATGTGCATCCAATACCTGATGGAGACACTGGAGAAATCATTTCTGATGGTGTTAGTTCAAGTCAAGGAATAAAGCATGAATACTGTGGCACATGGAAAAGTGGATATATACAGTTGAAGTCAGAATTATTAGCCCCCCTGTATATTTTTTTCCCAATTTCTGTTTTTTTTCCAGCACATTTCTAAACACAATAGTTTTAATAACTCATTTCTAATAACTGATTTCTTTTCTCTTTGCCATGATGACAGAAAATAATATTTGACTAGATATTCTTCAAGACACTAGTATTCAGCTTAAAGTGACATTTAAAGGCTTAACTAGGTTAATTAGGGTAAAGTTAGGGTAATTAGGCAAGTCATTGTATAACAGCGGTTTGTTCTGGAGACAATCCAAAACAAATATTGCTTAAGGGGGCTAATAATATTGACCTTAAAATGCATTTAAAACAATTAACAACTGCTTTTATTCTAGCCCAAATAAAACAAATAAGACTTTCTGCAAAAGAAAAAAATATTATAGAAAATACTGTGAAAAATTCCTGAATCTGTTCAACATCCTTTGGGAAATATCTGATGAAGACAAAAAAAATTCACCGGGGGGCGAATAATATTGCCTTCAACAGTATATATTAATTCATTCTGTATGTAAATCCTTTAAAGCAACAGGCTATTATTTCTGCTCATAAATGTAATACAGCCACCCTCATGTATAATTCCTCTGATATTTTCACCCGTGTGTGACCACATTGCATCAGTCTAGAAACACAAATGCGCGTTTCACCTTGGTGTGTCTCAGAGGTCACCAATGCACTGAATGATTATTCGTCTCCCCATGGGATTGTGGGAAGGTCCTCTGCATTATCCGGACATCTCCAGGGTTTTTCACATTCCTGCATGTGCGCTGATAGACTCCAGCAGTATTCCATCAATGCCATTGCCAAAATAACATGGCAAAGGAATATCAATTATTTTACCACCTGCAAATATGTTATGCAACTACACTGAAAAAATATTCATTGGATTTGCTTTTTTTTTTTTGTAAGGTAAGTGGTTGCAAACTATTTATATGGGCTGAATTTAAACCAACAAATTAAATTTAGTAATAGTCACTTTAGTAATGGTCCACTTTCTTTTAGTAAATATGCTCATTTTACAGCTTCACTAGAATTAAAGGTGCAGTAGGCGATCTGCCAAAGTGGACACGCAGGTGTCTGTGGTCCTTTAAGGTAATCAAAAACCGCTGTTTACATGGTAGTCTAGACTCTTAGGCCCAATCCCAATTCTATTTTTGTTCCCCTTCCCCTTCCCCTTCCCCTTGGCCCTTACAACCGAGGGTTAAGGGGAAGGGCTTCAAAACTTACCCCTAAGAATTGGGACAGCACTTCAACACCTGCACACGTCATCATATGTCATCGCGATCTCTTGCTTCATATGAGATCAGACGATCGCGACTGATGTAGTTATTCCAGTAGTGTTATTTTGTGGTGTTTATCTTCAGGAAATCACTGAAGGCATATATTATGTTATCATAACGATCTAATGTGCCAATAAGATCGTAACTGTACTGTGTATTTACACAGTGGCCATATTCATCTATGTAAACACACGAAAACAACATTAACATTATAGCAGACACTGTAAAAAGCTCATTTTCAGCCACTAGACTGCTCTGACAGGGTATTCGAGTGTTATCGAGTGACAGAATGTTGTAGGACTGCTGTACAGGAGTTATTATAAGGTATTATAGATCGGGAAATTTAGCGTTTTTTGTTTGCGTTTTTTTTAAAAAGCATGACCGTAAAACATGAACGCGGTTATGAATATATTACAACATGTGTTTGTTTGTCGTAAAAATTCGTAATAATGACAAAAAATACTAATTTGTGGATCTCCTTACTTCCGGGTTCAGCTATACTGCCGTTGTGGCAGGTGTATTCTGGGAAATATTCTTACCCCACCCCCCCGTTTCAAGTGTGCTCCTGGAAAATCTTCGTTCGAAGGGGTGTATACCCCTTGCCCTTAGCCCTACGCCTTCAAGCTAAAGAGAATTGGGACAGCCCTACCCCTTGGCGGGCACGCGCAAAACGAGGGGTAGGGGTAAGGGGAAGGGCTAAGGGGTAGAATTGGGATTGGGCCTTAATCAGAGAATTGTCTTAATCATATTAAAATCGGAGCATTGGTGTCCATGTACGAACTAATTGAAAGTGCCAGATGATGTCGCAAGCTGTCAAAGACAGCGCATTCCTCTGGCTTTAAGTTGATTCCATGAGCCCTCAAATGTGTCATTAAGTTTGACGTGTTTCCCCTCTTATTTTTTCTTTACAACTTTTGTAAAGCATCTGCTTCACGTTGTTGTGTCAGAATCCTTGCTTATAAAATACACTTTAGAAGGCTTAGTTTAAGCAAATTCGATGAACGCGATCGTGCGTGTTGATCTGAAGAGAGTCGCTCTCGCTCACCGAATGTGCTGTACTGCGTGCGTTGCGTGCGTCCGTTCCCTTAGCAACAAGAACAAACGGCTGACATCGCCTGTCCATATTCCTCAAAGTTGTGTAGAATTAAATGTTTAGAGATGGTGTGACAACGCGTACTTATCTGATGCAACCCTTGATGCTTCTTATGCCCTTGTTGTAGCACCAGTGCACTCTCAGAAATGAAGGTATGTGAGCTGTCACTGGGGTGGTATCTTTTCAAAAGGTACACATTTGTACCTAAAAGGTCCATATTAATACCTCAAGGGTACATATTAGTACCTAAAAAGTACAAAAGTGCTCCTCTTCAAATTTGTAGGTACTAATATATACTTTTGAGGTATCAATATGGACCCTTCAAGTACAATTGTTTACCTTTCGAAAAGGTACCACTCCAGCGACAGCTCGCGTACCTTTTTTTATGAGAGTGTGGTACCGAAATTAGGCACCGAATTTATATGCTGCTTCGGTCCGGTACATACCGGTTACAAAGGTACCGGTGCTATAATGGCATCGGGTTACGGTACCCAACCCTAGCTATAACATTACAGGGCCTCTGGTCACGCCCCTTTGCTGCACAGGGTGTATGTCATACCTGCCAACACTCCCGTTTTTCCCGGGAGTCTCCCGTATTTCAGACCCGTCTCCCGTATTGTTCTGTCTCCCGGTAAACTCCCAGAATTCCCCCGCCCCCCGCTCCTCAGCATTTTGGTACAGTCCGGGCTGAAACTTGGTGCTTGTGCTCTTCCGGTCGCGCGCTACAGTTTGCGCGCCCCCATCTCCCCAAACCTCTCACTCCTCATGCTCCCCGCTCTTCAGTTTGCGCCAGTGTTGCCAACTTAGCGACACATTTTCAAAAAAGTGACTAGCAACAAATCTAGCGACTTTTTTGTGTGTTACTGGCGATTATTATAGACTGTCGTTCGTCCATTACTGTACCGTCCCTACTCTTCTCAACGAGCCTCCCCTGCAGCCTGAGAGCGGAGCACCTCTCTGCGTACCGACGGCAAATGATTTAGAACAGGTGGCAGTTTGAAGGTATTTCCCTTGTACAGTCAACCCGATCTGCTTCTCCTTTATTTTAACAATTTAATTTGACCGTTTATTCTTGTTGCACAATCAGAGATGTTTTAAGGGAGAGTTTCAGAACTTGTCTGAGTATATTACGTCTGAGCAGGGGAGGAGTGGACATTTTAAAAGTGGGGGGGACAGCTGTATGAAATCCAAAAGTTTACATTCTTAATCACCTTTTTCTAAATGGTCTATCTCTAAAAGTGAGGGGGACATATCCCCCCCGGTTGCTACGTCCCTGCGTCTGAGAGATTACTGCAAATTCCCTACTCATCTATAATGATATACTGTATTCAAACAGCAATAAATTTAGTTAAATTGACAAGCTTACATAAGGCGTAGTGCGAATATCAAATACCCTATTTATTTACCATAGGCTGTTAAACAGGGGCGCCTCCAAGGGGTGGCCAGGGGTGGCCACGGCCACCCCTGGGTAAACTCTGGCCACCCCTGTGGCCACCCCAATATGATTTTGCTGTTGACATTATTAATTTAAATGTACTTATGTAAATTCCCAATATTTCAATACCACTGACGTAGCTCACCGCTCTCCCCCTCAGCGCTGGTTCAACGCTGGTGAAAGCAAACTGACGCATGCGCGCAGAAAACCATTCCCGTGCGCCTCACGCACTCCTGTGAGAATCCCGGTTGTTTGCATGCATTCCGATAAAATACGCGCCGCTCATGCGCCGTGAAACAGGAGTAACAGCCTTTTGTGCAGAGGTGTCGGCACGCATCGAGTTTTGCAAGTCGACTAAACTAAAGTTTATATAATATGATGATGTAGTAACTTTCACTAAGCATGGCTTTAAAGCAGAAAGAAGGGATAAAGAGTCAGGGAGGTAAGACTTCATTACATTATGTTGTGTATGGGATGGTTCGCCCATGGTGTCATTTAAACTAGAACCACCACTGCCCTCCCCGATCGTCGTTGACAGCACACACACACCTTCAATAGACAGCAATGGCAATATAATATTAACCTTAAAGTACATCAATAGAAGAAGCTGCATTAATAATATTGTGGCTCAAAAAGGAATATGGATAAATTATATTATTAGGGTCTGTATAGTGAGTGTGTGTGTAGTAATGCCTTTTGTTCAGTTTGTTCATTTGTTTGTTTTATTAATTAATTCATGAATCTTCATGAATTTTAGACTTGGCATATACCATATTCTGTGCAATAAAAGTATGTAAAAAATAACTAAAAAGTTATATATATATGAAAAGTGTTTTTAAACTAAATATTGATTTTTATTTGATTTGCACATGTACTTGCTGAATTATTTCAAGGAATAAATTGCAATATTTTAAGAGTAATTAATTAAACAAATTAAAACCACATTATTTCATTTACCAGAAACAAAAATATAACATTACACTGAATTCATAAAAAATTTTTGTGTGCCACCCCAAGATTTGCTGCGGCCTCTTCTGGCCACCCCTAAGAAAATTTTCTGGGGGCGCCACTGCTGTTAAACAAACAGAAATGGTAGAACGCGATGACGTCAGTAATATGCAAATTAGCGCATGACGTAATTTACCGGAATTTACGAACCAAATGTTGGCAGGTATGGTATATGTGCGTGATGAATGAGCATAACCTGACACGCTTGTGATCTCACTAGCCCGAATGTATTTTTTTGTAGTCTCCTAACTTGATTCGCTGTAGGCTTTGCTAAGCTAACTCTGTAAAAGCCAATGTCTCCCTTTACATTGAACTTTGAGCGTCTTACATTCAGAGATGTTGTTTATGTTCACACAGCTACATTACACATCACCTAAAGTTTAAAATATGATATCATAGTGGAGTTTCCTAGTGATGATCGGTTGCAGCTAGAAGGGCATCTGCTGTTTAAAACAAATGCTGGATAAGTTGGTGGTTCATTCCACTGTGGCGATCCCTGATTAAGGGACTAAGCCGAAAAGAAAATTAATAGATGAATATCGTAGTGGACCACCCCTTTAAAAGGTAAGTGGTTGCAAACAATTAATATGGGTTGAATTTAAACAACCATTAAATTTAGCAAGGCAACGCAGTAGGTAGTGCTGTCGCCTCACAGCAAGAAGGTCGCTGGTTCAAGCCTCGGCTGGGTCAGTTGGCGTTTCTGTGTGGAGTTTGCATGTTCTCCCCATTGGCGTGGGTTTCCTCCGGGTGCTCCGGTTTCCCCCACAGTCCAAACACATGTGGTACAGGTGAATTGGGTAGGCTAAATTGTCCGTAGTGTATGAGTGTGAATGGGTGTGCATGGATGTTTCCCAGAGATGGGTTGCAGCTGGAAGGGCATCCGCTGCATGAAACATGTGCTGGATAAGTTGGCGGTTCATTCCGCTGTGGCGTCCCAGGATTGATAAAGGGACTAAGCCGAAAAGAAAATGAATGAATGAATGACATTTAGCAATGTTCAACTTAATTTGTTTGTTTAAATTAAGCCCATATAAATTGTTTGCAATTACTTACCTTAAAAAAGAGTAGTAAATCCAATAAATATTTTTTTTTTCAGTGTATTAAAATAATTTTGGGAGCACAGTCAAATTCTGTCTGTGCAACTCAAAAGATCTACACACCAAAAGTGTATCGTTTTCCAGGCTAAAATGCAATTTGTATTCACAGCATGCGCTTCATCGAGGTGGTGGAGAGCCAATTTAGGACCCGTACCAATTAGGTAAATTCCATTTCTATGTTCAGTCTTAATTTTATTGCTCCTTTCACAACATATCTCTTGAAAAGTGAATTCCAGTGGAGCCTTCACAGAAAACAGCACACAAACCAATTCTCACTATTGCTTATTAGCATGCACATTATTAAGACACGACCTAAAGTATACTACATATAATATGCATTAGTTTAAGTATCAATTCTCACTATTAACTAGTTGCTTATTAACATGCACATTCTAAAGATACCAGCTAAAGTATATATGATATGCATTTGGGTGGCTCAGTGGTTAACACTGATGCCTCAGAGCCAGAAAGTCGCTGGTTCGAGTCCAGGCTGGGCCAGTTGGCATTTCTGTGTGGAGTTTGCATGTTCTCCTTGTGTTGGCGTGGGTTTCCTCCAGGTGCTCCGGTTTCCCCCACAGTGCAAACACATGCTCTATAGGGGAATTGGATTAACTGAATTGGCCGTAGTGTATGTGTGTGTGTGTGTGGGGGTGGGTGTTTCCCAGTACTGGGTTGCAGCTGGAAATGTCACAGAAATGCCAACTGACCCAGCCGGGACTTGAACCAGAGACCTTCTTGCCATGAGGCGACAGTGCTAACCACTGAGCCATGTACCGCTCTCATCTTCACGTATACACTGCAAATATTTTTTATGTTGCTTTAACTTATTTTAATATGTTAATCAGGCTTCAACTCAAGTTTTTTTAAGTTCTACAAAGTTTAACTTAATATTTTTAGTCAGTTTGAGTGTGTAAGATGACTAGAAAAAGTTTTATTCGACTAAAAAAATGAAGGCAGCAATATTTTTTCGGTGTTCAAATGAATGGGATAATTCATTCATTTTCTTGTCGGCCTAGTCCCTTTATTAATCCAGGGTCGCCACAGCGGAATGAACCGCCAACTTATCCAGCATATGTTTTACGCAGCGGATGCCCTTCCAGCCGCAACCCATCTCTGGGAAACTCAACTCTGGGAAACTCATTCACACAATTTAGCCTACCCAGTTCACCTGTACGACGTGTCTTTGGACTGTGGGGGAAACCGGAGCACCCGGAGGAAACCCACATGAACACAGGGAGAACATGCAAACTCCACACAGAAATGCCAACTGACCCAGCCGAGGCTTGAACCAGCGACCTTCTTGCTGTGAGGCGACAGCACTACCTACTGTGCCACCTATTCATTAAATTAAATATATACATATATCAATTTACAGTGTAAATGAGAAGTGTCCATTTGATTTGTCTGCCGTTATTCACATTATTTACAGCTAAATTATCAAACTAGCCATTGATCATATTGATTTATGCTATAATGTATTTCAGATGCGTCTCTTTAAAATGAAATATTGAATGATGCATGATCATCCCGCTTTGGTGTCCGCATCAAATAAAATGCACCAAAGTGACTTCATATTCATAGAAAGCATATTAAATGTAAGTCAAATGTCAACGTTTCAAATAAGCTTTGTGAAAATGAAATGTTGAAATGTGAATGAAATAATCTGTCATTGTCATAGATATTAACTATAGTATGTGAACATTTAATGACATCATTCTGACCTGTAGTTATTAAAATATGTAGAAGAATAAGTAATCATACTGCTACGTTTTTAATTATTTTAAAACCGTCTTGGGAACAAATGGGTAAAACCTGGGATTGAAGGATAGTGGGGAATTATACATATTTCAAATGACAATTAATGAGTATTTCTGTGTGCTTCAAAGTCATTCTCGTGGTATGTTTGTTTATTAATTTCTCTGCATTTCAAACATTCATTATTTGTCATACTTGTGGAATGTTTCTTCTTTTTATTCTCAGAGTTAAATGCAATAATATTTTAACTCATTTTAGGTTTATCTTATATTATAATGTTGTAAATGTATGAATGTGTATGTGTGTATATTTACAAGTATGCATGTATATGCTTATTAATTGCACGTTTCTTTGTCTTATATACATTAATGTAAGTGTTTTTTTTAGTTAACCATCTTTAATCAGAATAATTTTGTTTTATCAGATGACAATAAAGCTTTCGATAAAAATAGACCAAAAATTAATGTAATAATTTTTTAATTAAAATATATACAGTTGAAGTCAGAATTATTCACCCCCCCTTTGAGTTTTTTTTTTTTTAAATATTTCCCAAATTATGTTTAGTAGAGCAAGAAAATTTTCACAGTATGTCTGATAATATTTTTTCTTCTAGAGAAAGTCTTATTTGTTTTATTACGGCTAGAATAAAAGCAGTTTTTAATTTTTGAAAAGCCATTTTTGGGTCAAAATTATTAGCCCTTTTAAGCTATATATTTTTTCTCGATATTCTACAGAACAAACCATCATTATACATCAACGTACCTAATTACCCTAACCTGCCTAGTTAACCTAATTAACCTAGTTAAGCCTTTAAATGTCACTTTAAGCTCTTGAAGAATATCTAGTCTAATATTATTTACTGTCATCATGACAAAGATAAAATAAATCAGTTATTAGAAATGAGTTAATAAAACTATTATGTTTAGAAATGTGTTGAAAAAATCTTCTCTCCGTTAAACAGAGATAAAATTAACGGGGGGGGGCTAATAATTCAGGGGGGCTAATAATTCTGACTTATATGACAAATACAATTTACATTTATAAGCATATTAAATGTATTATATTATATATTATATTAAATTAATAATCGTTCAGTACAACACGACAAAAAATATTTTCTTATTTAGTTTTTACCTTGTTTCTAATCTAAATATCAGAAATAAATCTAAATTAAGTGTTTTTTTCTTTAAACAAGCAAAATAATCTGCCAATAAATTTGTTTTTGGGTTAAAATATCATATGATTATTATACTTACACCAGATTATTTATCTACTTACAGCAGATTATTTTGCTTGTTTAAAGGAAAAACTCACCTAATTTTTGACTTATTGTGTCTGAAAACAAAGCAAAACAACTTTTTCACATGTCTAGAAAACATTTTTTGACTTAATTTATATTTTTTAAATATACATTTTAAAGTCATTCATTCATTTTCTTTTTGGCTTAGTCTCTTTATTAATCCAGGGTCGCCACAGCGGAATGAACTGCCAATTTATCCAGCACGGTTTTACGCAGCGGATGCCCTTCCAGCCGCAACCCATCTCTGGGAAACATCCACACACACTCATTCACACTCATACACTACGGACAATTTTTTCGCGAATGCAGAGAGAACATGCAAACTCTACACAGAAATGCCAACTGACCAAGCTGAGGCTCGAACCAGCAACCTTCTTGCTGTGAGGCGACAGCACTACCTACTGCACCACTGGTTCGTCGCACATTTTAAAGTAAGACAATAAAAAATATATATATTTTTTATTTATTTATTTATTTTGCTGTGAACAGATGTAGGCAACCCAGGCTCATTCTGAAATCGTAGTCCCATGGACGTTTCTGGAGACCGCAAATTATGTAGCCGGAGGTACGTATGGCTGCGTTTCATCTTTTAAGCGAACGCTACGGGGTGGTATGACGTTCCTTTTGGTGCTTACCGGCTGACCACTTACCTCCGTGTGGAAGCCTTTCCCGCCGCAACCAGTTTGTCCTGTTAGCTCGTCGTGTACGTCGGTGGACTTGAGATGCAGAGAGGAGTTGACCACAACGATGGCAACCGGGTTCGAGTCCGGGGAAGAGCAATTCCAGAAATCAGGTAAGACAAAAAACAGAATCCAAAAAATAAAATGAACGAGTGGACAACAGGGTGAGAATGCGGTAAAATCTGAAAACATGGTGGAAATCAAACGAGGGCTTTTCTTTTTCTGGACAGCTTTTGTAAACAGTTGGTTGGGTTTATGGAAGTATGTGGGTGGGCGGGTCGATCAGTAAAATTGGTTGGGTTTAGGGAAGGAGGAGGGTGGGTCAGTCGATTGGCCGGTCGCCCAGTCAATCATTCAGTCAGACAGACAAACAGACGGTCAGTCGACAGCGGCCTCTGGTGGGTTTACGCGAGAACAGCGTGAGCGCGAACGGCACTCGCGAGAGGCATTTGAGATACAAAAAAGTCCATGCAGCGGCAAAAAACTGCAAAAATACGTACCTCCCGGGACGTATTTCAAGCTCTCCAGAAACGTCCATGGGACTACATTTTCAGAATGAGCCTGGGTTGGATGTAGGCTACTACAGCATGTGAAAATTAAATGATGATTATTTCAACCTGTAGTTATTAAAATTAATAAAAGTAAATTGTTATATTTTGGCAATGAATATGTAAATTCTTTTTACACATATTTTGGTAAAGTATAAATGTTTCAAATGACAGATTACGACTGTTTTGGAGTCAAACTGTGATGATAATGCAATAAAATTATTCTTGCATATGTCTGCAGAGTAAATAACTGAAGCATTATTTACTGGATCATACGTGATATAAAAAAAAGTATTCTAATGTATTATTGAACAACATAGTTCACAAACATCCGTCTAACATACAATTTAATGTACAATTCAAGCAATTTACAAACCCTTAACTAAGACTTTTAGCTTAATCAACTGCTTATTAATAGTTAGTAAGGTGATAGTTGGGTTTAGGTATTAGGGATGTAGAATAAGATCATACCTTATAAGTGCTAATAAATATCTTAATAACAGGCAGGTAATAACAGAGTAGTAAATAGTCTGAATTGTTACTTAAACTAAAGTTTTGACAGTATAAAATGTGTAGCATGTCTTAGCAGTAGCCTATCAGATTTCTAAAAAATATAGGGTATGTATAGGGTAGGGTATACACTACTGATGATATGATTATTTGACTGTGTATGTGTGTGCGTCATTTATTATTCGACATACTCCTGACACTTAAATAAACATGAGTATCCAAACATGAGCGATAGAAGCACACATGAGCCCTTGAGGGACTCTACAGGTTTATACTATGACTTCAAAACGATTCTCAGTCTTGCAAACTAATTGGCTGTCGATAGAGAGGGTCCACGGTGCATCACGGAGCATCTCTCTCTCTCTCTCTCTCTCTCTCTCTCTCTCTCTCTCACTCACTCTCTCTCTCTCTCTCTCTCTCTCTCTCTCTCTATCTATCTATATAGGTTGGACAATAAAACTCAAATGCCTGGTTTTCATTAGCATTCATTAGTATGATGTAGGGCCTCTTTCTGCTGCCAGTACAGCATCAATTTGTCTTGAGAATGACAGATACAAGTATACATATATATATATATATACAGTTAGGTCCATAAATATTGGGACATCGACACAATTCTAACATTTTTGGCTCTATACACCAACACAATGGATTTAAGATAAAACAAACAAGATGTGCTTTAACTGCAGACTGTCAGCTTTAATTTGAGGGTATTTACATCCAAATCAGGTGAACGCTGTAGGAATTACAACAGTTTGCATATGTGCCTCCCACTTGTTAAGGGACCAAAAGACTCTCTCTCTCTCTCTCTCTCTTTGTTCAATTCAATTCAACTTAAACTTGCTTTATCTATAGAACAATAATAATCATACCTGCCAACACTCCCGTTTTTCCCGGGAGTCTCCCGTATTTCAGACCCGTCTCCCGTATTGTTCTGTCTCCCGGTAAACTCCCAGAAATCCCCCGCCCCCCGCTCCTCAGCATTTTGGTACAGTCCGGGCTGAAACTTGGTGCTTGTGCTCTTCCGGTCGCGCGCTACAGTTCGCGCCAGTGTTGCCAACTTAGTGACAAAATTTCAAAAAAGCGGCTAGCGACAAATCTAGCGACTTTTTTGTGTGTTACTGGCGATTTTTATAGACTGTCGTTTGTCCATTACTGTACCGTCCCTACTCTTCTCAACGAGCCTCCCCTGCAGCCTGAGAGCAGAGCACCTCTCTGCGTACCGACCGCAAATGATTTAGAACAGGTGGCAGTTTGAAGGTATTTCCCTTGTACAGTCAACCCGATCTGCTTCTCCTTTATTTTAACAATTTAATTTGACCGTTTAATCTTGTTGCAAAATCAGAGATGTTTTAAGGGAGAGTTTCAGAACTTTGAGTATATTACGTCTGAGCAGGGGAGGAGTGGACATTTTAAAAGTGGGGGGGACAGCTGTATGAAATCCAAAAGTTTACATTCTTAATCACCTTTTTCTAAATGGTCTATCTCTAAAAGTGAGGGGAACATATCCCCCCAGGTTGCTACGCCCCTGCGTCTGAGAGATTACTGCAAATTCCCTACTCATCTATAATGATATACTGTATTCAAACAGCAATAAATTTAGTTAAATTGACAAGCTTCCGGGTCTCCCGGAATTTACGAACCAAATGTTGGCAGGTATGATAATAATTAAAAAATAATAAACAGTATATTTAATAATTAACATGTTAGTATTTATTAGTTATACATATAATATACATAATTTAAAATTCAGTGTGTGGTGTGTGATATGTGCGCGCGCGCGTGTGTGTGTGTGGTGCCATCTCTCTCTCTCTCTCTCTCTCTCTCTCTCTCTCTCTCTCTCTCTCTCTCTCTCTCTCTCTCTGTCAGTCAGTCAGTCAGTCTCTCGGTGTCGAGGATCCGCGATGCTGGATCGGGTTTTCGGCTCAAACATGTCCGGGATCTCCGTCCAGCGCGCCTGCAACTCCTGCTTCACCTCAGCCCAGCACCTCAACTCCTCCGCGGACACAACCTCGCATTCCCACGCGGACAATGAAGACGACGAGCTCCTCAAGTACATCTGGAGGGAATACCTGCATCCCAAACAATACGAATGGGTGCTCATAGCTGGATATATACTTGTGTTCCTCGTGTCTCTGCTCGGAAACACATTGGGTAAGTTTTGACGCGCGCGCGTAACTCACAACACCATCTCATCAGCGCTTTCACGATTTATTAAACGATCTACAGGTCTCCCCATCACATCTGATAATTCGTTAATTGCATGAAATTTAATATGTATTCTGCTTACAAACCTGCACCACTGATCTCTTAAAAAATAGCCATGTTTTTTGGCATATATCGGTCCAAATATACAATTTTAAAACATACCACTTATTTCCAATGCACAAAATGTACTTAATCATGGAAATAGTGCTCTATAGATGATTACAATCATTCTAAGAAACAAATCCTTTATTAAATGAACTGTTTGGTTGGAGGGAACCTTGTGAATTAGATTTAACATGATGTATAGATCATAAAATCTGGCATCGTGGATTTTAAATTCATTAATAGCAATGACTAGGCTCTCTATAGAGTATAGTGAATATGGATAGTCATTAACGTTGCTAATGAGTTTTAAAGTCACGATGTATTCACCTTTACATTGTTTTTGATGCCTGTTCATTTCAATGACAATTTCAGATCGTCTACACACATGCAGGCGCACAAATGAGTCTGCAACCTTAACAAAAACGTCAAGCCTCTGGGTTTCTTCTTTGACATTTAATCTCTCTTTCTCTCTTTGAAGTGTTTTTTGTAAATCAAATCAAGTGCTGCGTTGCTTTTTTTACAACACAATTGTGATGGATTTATAGAATTCTGTATATGAAAGACATTTCTATATAATGCTGTGCTTCAGGGGCTCAGAATCACTTTTCTTTTGACATTGGAGTTTATTTAGCTGATCTATAACAACCCCATACATTTGTGTATATTAACCATGGATCCTTTAAATATTGGGTTGCTTGACTTGAAATTATTGAGTATTTTTTGTGCAATTCTCTTTAAAGCTGCAGTTTTTTTAAGTTTGTTTGTTTTTCAATAAAATAGAATTACAATATGCACTCACCGGCCACTTTATTAGGTACACCTTACTAGTACCGGGTTGGATCCCTATTTGCCTTCAGAACTGCTTTAATCTTTCATGGCAGAGATTCAACAAGGTACTGGAAATATTCCTCAGAGATTTTGCTCCATATTGACATGATAGCATCACACAGTTGCTGCAGATTTGTCGGCTGCACATCCATGATGCCAATCTCCCGTTCCACCACATCCCAAAGGTGCTCTATTGGATTGAGCTCTGCTGACTGTGGAGGCCATTTGAGTGCAGTGAACTCATTGTCACGTTCAAGAAACCAGTCTGAGATGATTCACGCTTTATGACATGGTGCGTTATCCTCCAGAAGATGGGTACACTGTGGTCATAAAGGGATGGACATGCTCAGCAACAATACTCAGGTAGGCTGTGGCGTTGACACAATGCTCAATTGGTACTAATGGGCCCAAAGTGTGCCAAGAAAATATCCCCCAAACCACCACCACCACCACCAGCATGAACCGTTGATACAAGGCAGGATGGATCCATGCTTTCATGTTGTTGACGCCAAATTCTGACTCTAACATCTGAATGTGGCAGCAGAAATGGAGACTCATCAGACCAGGCAACGTTTCTCCAATCTTCTATTGTCCAGTTTTGGTGAGCCTGTGTGAATTGTAGCCTCAGTTTCCTGTTCTTAGCTGACAGGAGTGGCACCCGGTGTGGTCTTCTGCTGCTGTAGCCCATCTGCCTCAAGGTTGGACGTGTTGTGTGTTCAGAGATGCTCTTCTGCAGACCTCGGTTGTAACGAGTGCTTATTTGAGTTACTGTTGCCTTTCTATCAGCTGGAACCAGTCTGGCCATTCTGCTCTGACCTCTGGCATCAACAAGGCATTTGCGCCCACAGAACTGCCGCTCACTGCATATTTTCTCTTTTTTGGACCATTCTCTGTAAACCCTAGAGATGGTTGTGCGTGAAAATCCCAGTAGATCAGCAGTTTCTGAAATACTCAGACCAGCCCGTCTGGCACCAACAACCATGCCACGTTCAAAGTCACTTAAATCCCCTTTCTTCCCCATTCAGATGCTCAGTTTGAACTGCAGCAGATCGTCTTGACCATGTCTACATGCCTAAATGCATTGAGTTGCTGCCATGTGATTGGCTGATTAGAAATTTGTGTTAACGAGCAGTTGGACGGGTGTACCTAATAAAGTGGCCGGTGAGTGTATTTTACCAGTGAGTTTTCCAGTATCTTCCAATTACAGAAAGATTATGGAAAGCTTAGAAATCGCACACTTTAATCAATATGTGGCATAAAAATAAAAACGTGTTTTAATTTTTTTTCTGATCCTCATTAACAGTGAATGTCTTTCAACACATTTTTAAACAGTAGTTTTAATAACTTAAGCGTTTTGTCTTTGCCATGATGACAGTGCATGATATTTCATTAGTGATTTTGCAAGATTTTAGTATTCATTTAGCTTAAAGTGCAATTTCAAGGCTTAACTAAGATAATTAAGTTAACTAGGCAAGCTAATTAGGCAAGTCATTGACCAACAGTGCTTTGTTCTGTAGACAAATCGAAAAAAGAAAAAAATCTTAAAGGGACTAATAACGTTAACCTCAGCAGTTCTTAAAATAAATTCATTATTTTATTTGTTTTTTTTTTATGTCTAAATGAGTTGTGTAGGCTATATTTATATATAGAGAGAGAAATAAAACAATTAGTAATTGTTTCTCTTCACCAGAGCTGTCTGTCTAAAAGTGGTACCTTCTGCAGGTTATATTTTTATTTTTCCTGTTTAGACAGTGAGTGTATTTGTGATGCAAGACTTTTACAGAAATTGTCAGGATAGTTGTAACTTAGATAACGTCTTTCTCTCAAATCTGTTTATATCTCACAATTCTGGCATTTCTCAATTCTAGGAAAAAAAGTTAATTTCAATATATACCCACACACACACACACACACACACACACGCACACACGCACACACGCACGCACAAGTTATGATTTGCCAACACAATCTCAGGGCAATTCGTACCTTTTTAATTTAGTGGCTAATTCGTACACTGGTTGCTTTATTTTTAAGCTGAATCAAATTATTCTTATAAGTTCACTGAACTTATAATATGTTAAACTGAATTAAAACAGCTTGCGTAACTTATAAAAGTGAGTTAGAACACGATTAACTTAGTTTAATAAATTACAATGACCTAAAAACACATGCTGTCAGGACTAAAGCTGCAGTCACACTAGAGTTTGAGCTTGCGAAATTCTGTAGTACAGCGCTGCGGAAAGGGGCGGGATTAAACAAGATGATTAGACATTTTAAAAAGCGAGCGATTGGTCTATATTTTAAATTTCTGTCCAGAAAGGTCATGTTTTGATCCTCAATTGGTCTCGCGCAGTCATGTGATGTGATTTCGCAGGTCAGAGCTCACCAAGCTTGAACTTTGCAACGCGGCGAACTGTGAAACTTGTCGCACGACCTTGCGTTTCCGGTCTCACGCATTCGCTTGTGTATGAATGGAAGTCTATGGGTAGAAAAGCACAGTGTGACCACAGATTAATTGATCATATCATTTTTTACAGTGTATGAATTCGTACAATCTCATTCGTAAAATTTAGTATGATTATTTGCTTATCCCCCAATGACGGTTAAGTTTAAGGCCACGCCTCCTTTTTAAAATCGTACATTTTCCCACGACTGAACTCGTACGAACCTGAATTAGCCACTAAACTAACAAAACGTAAAATAGTTACGTTTCTTTGTGAAATTAGGCTGGATTTGCTCTCTCAGAACTCAAATATAAGCTTGAAATAAAGGTATAATAAATTTAAAAGTTACTAATACTAAATTGTCATTTGTCATTTTATAGTGTTAACACTCTTTAGATGGGACCTATTATGCCCCTTTTCACAACATGCAAAATACGTCTGTGTATGTGTGTGTGTACCTATTGTGTGTGAAGTTTCAGCTCAAAATACCACACAAATAATGTTTTAAAACTCGCTGAAACTGACCCTTTTAGGCTTTGATGCTCATTGTGTGGCGTTTTGGTGACTGTCGCTTTAAATTCAAATGAGATTGTGCTCTTTTCAGAAGAGGGCGGAGCTAAAAATGCCTGTGTGTCAGCCTAGTGGCAGTTTCAAAAAGAAGACTGAAGTACTATGCTAATGAGGGAGAGATGGTCCCTAGTGGGCGGGGCTTTCCCCCTCTGATGACAAGTACAAAGAGAGAATGTCAATCAAAGTGTTTCTGCAGACTGATTTCATCAAGTCTGATTATAAACAAATGAATTCATATGTTTTTACTATTAGAGGCTGTCTATATTCAGACACTCTTACAACTCAACTGTGTTTACACCCCTTATAAAAGTGATTTTTGCATAATAGGTTCTCTTTAATAAGGGTAGGCATATAAAAAGTGCTATTCAGGCCATATACTACATTATCCATATTTCATCTGAGGTCAAGGATTATTGTTTGTAAAGGTTTTTACTGAGCAGAGTTTTTTTCTAAGGCAATAGTGTGAGTAAAGAGAGCAGTTTTACCAGTCTCTGAATGCACACAGGAATCAATTAATTGAGCTTGTAGATCCAGCACTCTAATTGCTAGGATAAACGACACTGCCAAAAAAAAAAAGCTTTTCTTACATCTTGTTTCTAGTCAAAATATCTACAAATTCTTAAATCAAGAAGGATTTTCTAGACAAGCAAAACATATTGTCTTGTTTTCAGAAATAATGAGTTAAAAATAAGTGAGTTTTTTTTCCTTAGAACAAGCAAAATAATCTGCCAATGAGGTAAGAACAATATATCAAAGCGAAAATGACATTATTTTGTCTTGATTTAAGAATTTTTAGATATTTGGACTAGAAACAAGAAAATTTGGGCCTCTCAGTCTTCAACTAGGGTTGTCATGATACTAGAATTCGATACCAATCAGTACTGAAGTTTTAATTTCCCGCTAACATTTGAGCGCTGTTGAGCGCGTTCTTAAACTGCACTGATTTGCCATTGTGTTCACATGCTCAACAGAAATGACTGTGATTGGCCGTGAAGGTCAACAGTTCACTGAACTCACCGCTGTTAACTGAGTGTAATCACAGATAGAGGAACACTGGAGCTTTTAAAGCCACGAAGATCAGCTGGTTTGTTTGTAAGCTGACATATGAGCGATCCGCTGATGAATCGACTGATCTTCACAGCTTTAAAATGCTCCAGTGTCCCTGTATCTGTGGTTAAACAGCGGTGAGTTCTGTGAACTGATGACCTTCACGGCCAATCACAATCAGTCATTTCTGTTGAGCACATGAACACAATGGCAAATCAGTGTGTGTTTAAGAACATGCGCTCAAATGTTAGCGGGAAATTGGCGTGTTTAAAATTTCAGTACCGATTGGTATTGACTTTCAGTATCATGACAACACTATCTCCAACATATTGGTGGAGGATCATGAATATACGTAACTATTTTATATGTTGTTAGTTTAGTGGCTAATTTGTACGAATGGTACAAATCGAATTGGGTTAACCAATATTTCAACCAATATTGGACTTATGAATAGTATATGCAAATAAAGTACGATTTTATAGTGTTCTCCATTAAATGAATAAAAACGAGAGACACACTACTTAAGGCTCGTACATGCCAGGACACCTTTCATTTGCGTTTATTGTCAGCGTTTTTCAAACCCAAGTGATTTTCACTGCCGTCGAGCAGAAGAGTATGCAAAATCACTCCTTGACGTTAGATGGCGCTTAATGAAAAACAGAAAGACCCCGGTGCATAGGGTGATGCTACACAACTTTAAGCTTCTGACACGCAAGTTGACATGCTTGTTGTTAAAGTTACTGGTGATTCGAACAAGCATGGATGGTTCAAGTTGCAGCTTCAGCTCTAGCGATGAAGAAATTGTTGTTGTATCGCCTCTGGGCATCTTCTTCAATATGCGCTCGCATTTTGTGCTTGAGCACCTCCAAGTGGTGTTTACTGTAACTTCAGCAGCTCCATGCACATGAACATAAGTGCCAATCTGATTGGTGGAGAAGGTTTTGATGCGGCATGTCAAAACAAAAAAAACGAGCATGAGGCGTTTCTTTAAAAATGACGATTTTACGCCTGGCGTTTTGCACGTTGGTGTGCATGATCACATTGCCACCCTTTATTTAGTCACAAGGTGTGAAACTTTGACAAAAAACGTGAGCAAAAAGCGTCCTGGTGTGAACAGGCCTTTAGAGTTTATGTCTTGTTTCTAGTCCAAATATCTACAAATTCTTAAATCAAGAAGGATTTTCTAGACAAGCAAAAAATATTGTCTTGTTTTCAGAAATAATGAGTAAAAAACAAGTGAGTTTTTTCCTTAGAACAAGCAAAATAATCTGCCAATGAGGTAAGAAAAATATATCAAAGCGAAAATGACATTATTTTGTCTTGATTTAAGAATTTTTAGATATTTGGACGAGAAACAAGAAAATTTGGGCCTCTCAGTCTCCAACTAGGGTTGTCATGATACTAGAATTCGATACCAATCAGTACTGAAGATTTAATTTCCCGCTAACATTTGAGCGCTGTTAAGCGCGTTCTTAAACTGCACTGATTTGCCATTGTGTTCACATGCTCAACAGAAATGACTGTGATTGGCCGTGAAGGTCAACAGTTCACTGAACTCACCGCTGTTTACTGAGTGTAATCACAGATAGAGGAACACTGGAGCTTTTAAAGCCACGAAGATCAGCTGGTTTGTTTGTAAGCTGACATATGAGCGATCAGCTGATGAATCGACTGATCTTCACAGCTTTAAAATGCTCCAGTGTCCCTGTATCTGTGGTTAAACAGCGGTGAGTTCTGTGAACTGATGACCTTCATGGCCAATTACAGTCATTTCTGTTGAGCACATGAACACAATGGCAAATCAGTGTGTGTTTATGAACATGCGCTCAAATGTTAGCGGGAAATTGGCGTGTTCAAAAAAATATTGTCTTGTTTTCAGAAGTAACACGTCCAATTGGATAAGCAAAATAGTCTTATATCAAATTATATATTTTTTCTTTATTTAAAAAATCTTAGATATTGTGATATCTATTGTCGTCTCAAAGCAAGAAGGTCGCTGGTTCGAGTCCCAGCTGGGCCAGTTGGCGTTTCTTTATGGAGTTTGCATGTTCTCCCCGTGTTGGCGTGGGTTTCCTCCGGGTGTCCGGTTTCCCCCACAGTCTGAACACATGCTCTATAGGTGAATTGGTGAACTAAATTGGCCGTAGTGTATGTGTGTGAATGAGTGTGTATGGATGTTTCCCAGTGATTAGATTAGATTCAACTTTATTGTCATTACGCATGTACAAGTACAAGGAAACGTAATGCAGTTTAGGTCTAACAATGCAGTTTAGGTCTGATGGGTTGCAGCTGGAAGAGCATCCGCTGTGTAAAACATATGTTGGATAAGTTGGCAGTTCATTCCGATGTGGCGACCCCAGATTAATAAAGGAACTAAGCCTAAAAGTAAATGAATAAATGAATGATTACAAACAAGGCAATTGCCATGAGATAGCATTGGGTTAACCAACATACCAACCAATTTTGGACTTTTTTAAATTAAAAAGCATATGCAAATAAGATACATTTTTATTGCATTCTCCATTAAATGAATTGCATATTTAGTTAATAAATGTCTAGTTCTTGAGTTTAGTTTGTTGTAATAAACAGTAATGCTTGTTTTTCTCCTCTGGAACTCCTCTAGAGATACATATAAAATGCTGTAGTGAATGTGTGAGCCTGCATTTGTTACCAAACATAATCAGCATGATGTGCAGAATCCATTTTTTGTAAAGTAGGGAAGAAGTTGCATGCGTGGAAATCACATCACCATAGTCTGATATGCATGGAAATGTGTTTTCTGGCCCCAATTGTGTCTTTCTGGATCCTAATGTTCTTATGTGATGGACGTCAAACTTAATGCAACGTCTCTAACGGCGCCTTAATCTAAAAGCTGCATTAGAAGGGAAGATTTTCAGCGAATAACATTCTAAATAAGCAATTACGTGACTTGGAGGAAGTATGGCTAAGAAAAACAAAATGTTCTAAGTATATTTTGGTGAAGTGTGCATTAAGTTATGAAATGTGTTCTGACTGAACGCTCTCTGAGTCATCTAAAGGTGCAGTTTTTAATGTTGTAAATGTCTTGTGTGCTTGGTTATACAACTGTTAGGCCAGGCACCCCTGACAGACTTTTACGAATAAACATCTGATGCATATAGCACACATTTTTGCAAACACATCAGCAGATTTGATGTCCTCTTCTGATTGGTTTAAAGGTCTCATGAAATTAAATCAAGTTTTTTAGATGTTAGGATCAGTATTGTTCGTTTTTAGGATATCTATAAGCTAGTTCGTTCCAAAAAAGTGACAAAAGTCCCGTTTAGAAGATATAAAACTGATATAAACATGTAAAGCTTGTCACTTCCGCCTCAATGGATCAACGATTTTATTCATGTCATCTCATACATTTATACCAATCAAATGCTCTCTGGTGTTTGACATGCCCCGCCCCCTTCAAGACGCTTCACATTTGATGCACTTGAGCTCAACCACACTCACCGGCAGTGCTGTGATAAAGCAAAACGCTATTGGCTGTTTTTTAAAAAGGGGAGGAGCTACACTATGTCCCATCCTCTCTTTGTGTTTTGGTTGAGATTGAGTCAAACATCGAATAAAAATGAAAATTTCAAAGCACTTCACGGGACCTTTAAATATATTATCCAGGAATTGAATGTGCAGCAAACTTAACCAGACTGCATGGAAACAAGTTCGATCAATCCCTGCTAAATTGACTTTTTTTTTGACATTGGACAGCTTTATACTCAGCCGATTAGTATTGCTGTTTCATTGGTCCGTTTTAGTTCTCATCAGACCATTAGTTTTACAGGCATGGGGGGGGGGGGGGGGGGGGAGTCAAGACCGGTCCTATGACACGTAAACATACATAAACCCGTATCAAGAGCAGGAGGGGAGAGCAGGCCGGCTGGCTTTGACGGGGCACCAACAGCAGTCCCTCTGCAGCCATTGAGGGGGCACCAGCGGGACACAGTGCCACGGGGGTTACCAGCGGCATGTGGGTCTGGCAGATGCGTTTTAAAGAGACAGTGTTCCCGGGCTTAAGTGTGGGCTGCCTGGGCGTTGCTTGTGAACAGGTCCATGTGATGGTGGCGTCAGCCGATCAGTCTCCCCCGGCCTCCTGAGGGTCTAGCCCGGAGTGGCGTTGATGGTTGTGTTCGCGAGTCAAGACCGGTCCTATGACACGTAAACATACGTAAACCCGTATCAAGAGCAGGACTCTGCCGGAGGGGAGAGCAAGCCGGCTGGCTTTGACGGGGCACCAACAGCAGTCCCTCTGCAGCCATTGAGGGGGCACCAGCGGGACACAGTGCCACGGGGGTTACCAGCGGCATTTGGGTCTGGCAGATGCGTTTTAAAGAGCCTTCCCGGGCTTAAGTGTGGGGTGCCTGGGCGCTGCTTGTCAACAGGTCCGTGTGATGGTGGCGTCAGCCAGTCAGTCTCCCCCAGCCTCCGGAGGGTCTAGCCCGGAGTGTAGAGGCACGTTGAATCTCGTTGGGGGCTGGAGGGAGGAAGAGGGCAAGCCGGTAGTTTGAGACCCCTGGCTTAAATGTTTGTTGTTGATTACATATTAATATTATAATTAGTTATAATATTTAAACATACAGTTTAAATATTACCTATGTCATAAATTGTCTTATAAAGCAGTTTTTAATGCTATTTTTCCTGTTATGTTGAATAGCTTTTTTGCAGACTTCCCTTCAGAAGTATTCACTGGGGTAAAAAGTGTGACGATTAGCTCCGAGTGTCATTATTGCAGATGAAATATGAGATCCTTATACTGTATATATATATGCGACAGCTGGGTTGTTTCCTGTCAATTGGAGAGCTGAAGTTTTTCCTCATCTGCTTTCATTATTAATGGTTTGTATTGTGACTCAGTCCTACATGATTGCTGTGCATGAGCTTGTCTTGATAAGCTCCCCTAATGAATAATATCTGGTATATGCATCATCCTTTTCATGATTAACAGGACAATTTGCACTTTTCTCATCATGGTTTATTTGGTGAGACTCATGAAACTACACTCTAAAAAGCGATCAGTTGACTTTGTTTTTTAAAAAGTGAGTCAAAGTTGCATAATTAATCAAATTAAGTTAAGTCAACGTAACAGTTCCAAGTTACAATGGATTTACTTACACTAAAAAAATAAAATGACAAAAAGCCGTCACAACAAAAGCTTTTATGTTACTTTAACTTCTTTTTTTTTGTTAATCAGCTTTTTAACTATTTTTTTTAAAGTAATATACAAAGTTTGACTTTATATTTGTAGTTGGTCTGACTGATGTGAGTTAAGATGACTAGAAAAGATCATTTGATTTAACAAAAAAAAAAATTAAGGCAGTAAGAATTTTTTGACAGTGTACATTATTTTTTAAGTAAAGTCAACTTGTTGATTTTAAGGCAATTGGTTTACTTGCTTTAAGTAACCAATCACTTTTTACAGAGTACAGAATGATTTGTCCAGTTAAGGATGCAGTATATATATATCTACAGGGAGTGCAGAATTATTAGGCAAGTTGTATTTTTGAGGATTATTTTTAATATTGAACAACAACCATGTTCTCAATGAACCCAAAAAACTCATTAATATCAAAGCTGAATATTTTTGGAAGTAGTTTTTAGTTTGTTTTTAGTTTGAGCTATTTTAGGAGGATATCTGTGTGTGCAGGTGACTATTACTGTGCAGAATTATTAGGCAACTTAACAAAACACAAATATATCCCCATTTCAATGATTTATTTTCACCAGTGAAACCAATATAACATCTCAGCATTCACAAATATACATTTCTGACATTCAAAAACAAAACAAAAACAAATCAGTGACCAATATAGCCACCTTTCTTTGCAAGGACACTCAAAAGCCTGCCATCCATGGATTCTGTCAGTGTTTTGATCTGTTCACCATCAACATTGCGTGCAGCAGCAACCACAGCCTCCCAGACACTGTTCAGAGAGGTGGACTGTTTTCCCTCCTTGTAAATCTCACATTTAATGATGGACCACAGGTTCTCTATGGGGTTCAGCTCAGGTGAACAAGGAGGCCATGTCATTAGTTTTTCTTCTTTTAAACCCTTTCTTGCCAGCCACGCTGTGGAGTACTTGGACGCGTGTGATGGAGCATTGTCCTGCATGAAAATCATGTCTTTCTTGAAGGATGCAGACTTCTTCCTGTACCACTGCTTGAAGGTGTCTTCCAGAAACTGGCAGTAGGACTGGGAGTTGAGCTCGACTCCATCCTCAACCCGAAAAGGCCCCACAAACTCATCTTTGATGATACCAGCGCAAACCAGTACTCCACCTCCACCTTGCTGGCGTCTGAGACGGACTGGAGCTCTCTGCCCTTTACAGATCCAGCCACGGGCCCATCAAGACTCACTCTCATTTCATCAGTCCATAAAACCTTAGAAAAATCAGTCTTGAGATATTTCTTGGCCCAGTCTTGACGTTTCAGCTTGTGTGTCTTGTTCAGTGGTGGTAGTTTTTCAGCCTTTCTTACCTTGGCCATGTCTCTGAGTATTGCACACCTTGTGCTTTTGGGCACTCCAGTGATGTTGCAGCTCTGAAATATGGCAAAACTGGTGGCAAGTGGCATCTTGGCAGCTGCACGCTTGACTTTTCTCAGTTCATGGGCAGTTTATTTTGTGCCTTGGTTTTTCCACACGCTTCTTCCGACCCTGTTGACTATTTTGAATGAAACGCTTGATTGTTGGATGATCACGCTTCAGAAGCTTGGCAATTTTAAGAGTGCTGCATCCCTCTGCAAGAGATCTCACTATTTTTGACTTTTCGGAGCCTGTCAAGTCCTTCTTTTGACCCATTTTGCCAAAGGAAAGGAAGTTGCCTAATAATTATGCACACCTGATATAGGGTGTTGATGTCATTAGACCACACCCCTTCTCATTACAGAGATGCACATCACCTAATATGCTTAATTGGTAGTAGGCTTTCGAGCCTATACAGCTTGGGATAAGACAACATGCATAAAGAGGATGATGTGGTCAAAATACTCATTTGCCTAATAATTCTGCACTGCCTGTATTATGATTAGAATTGTGTTGAAAAAATCTTCTCTCCGTTAAACAGAAATTGGGGGGAAAAATAAACAGGGTGGCTATTAATTCTGACTTCAACTGTGTATATATATATATATATTTATTTTTTTTTTTTTTTTTTTTTTTCTAAAGCTTTAGAGTTAAAACAATGTACAAAATGCACCATCCAGTAATCCACTCTTTTGTTACCAAAACTGTGACTTGTGAGAATGAATGAAGACACAGCTGTTGAATGGGCTTGCAGGCCAGAGCAGAAGATGAGGTGAAGTAATGACCTCAAGTCCCCGGCAATATTAGTTTTGGCACATTTCTCTGCCTGGCCCACAACTTTCCTCATTCTCCAGGGATGTTCCCATCGGTCAGCGAATCCCAGCTTATAAAGGTGTTATGGACAGCACTCTTCAGGCAATACCCACTGGAGAAATGATCATCTTGAGGCCTGATGCCAATTCTACCCATAAAACCTTCTACTTTCCCCTAGCCTTACATGTCAGTGAAAATGTCAGCGTGTACAAATTCTCTTTTGGTTGGAGGGGTAGGGGAAAATGCCATGTAGCCCTTCAAACTGAGATTTTTTTTCACTACAATGGAAGGGGTATAAGAAATGTCTGTGAATACAGCAGCTACATGCAGCAACATGACTGTAAAAGCAAGCAAGGAGACCCACAAACAGGCTCATTGTAAAAACGTACCCCCGTATACATTTCTGGAGAGCGCAAATTATGTAGCCAGAGCTACGTATGGCTACATTTAGTCTTTAAAATGAATGCTACGGGGTGGTATGTCGCCCCCGACAGCTTCTGTTTCTTTTCGTGCAACCAGCTGATCGCTTACCTCCTTGTGGAAAGCTTTTCCAGTGTTACAAGTTTGCTCAGTAGCTTGCCATGTTCTTTGGCAGACTTGAGACGCAAAGAGGAGTTGACCTTAGCGACGGGGTTTGAGTCTGGTGAAGAACGGTTCCAGAAAGCGAGTAAGACAAAAACATAAGGCAAAAAATAAAATAAGCAAGTAAATAATAGGGTGAGAATGTGGTAAAATCTGAAAACGTGGTAAAAATCCAGGGCTTTTCTTATTCTGGATTGCTTTTAAAAACACTATCGGTTGGGTTTAGGGAAGGGGGTGGGTGGCGGAATCGGTCAGTCAGTCGACAATGGCCTCTGGTGGATTTATGTGAGATCTGAAAAGGCGTACACAGCGGCCTCTAGTGGATTCACTAAAACAAAAACAGCAAAAACTTCTGGGACGTATTTTGCGTTCTCCAGAAATGTATACAGGGGTGCATATCAAGCATGGGTTGCCTACAGAAGTTTAAAAAATATCAATGAGGATTTCTTCTACAAACATGACTAGGATTTATTACGTTCATAATGGTGTTCATGTTTTACAGTCTTGCTTTGTCCAAAAAATATACAAAAATAACCACTGCATGATAGTTCCCATAACATATTTTCAATGATACCTGATGGCCTGACAGAATACCTTGTCAGAAAGTCTGCTGGCGGGAAAATAGTTTTTTACACAGCAAAATAAAAAGGCTTTTCTTTCTTAGAGTTTTGACTTGTATCTAGTCCAAATATCTATCAAATCTCTACCCCGCTCCTCTTCACAAATGACGAGTGGAAGAAAAACTGCAGCTCAATCACTTTGCCATTTCAATATCACTGCACATTTACAGTACGTGTACAGTCATTTTCAATATGATCAAGTGTTGAATGTCATTTTGATGAATTAGAAAAGATCAAATCTACACCACTCCTTCTAGTCTGATACAAAATGTCATTGAGATCGAGCTTAATTAATTTGATAAAGGTGTTCACATGAAGAATTTTCAATCAGATTGAGCCGTCGGTCCAAGCACTACTGGATTATTTGGTTGAATGGAGCCAATGTCAAAAGGACTACATGCCATAAAAGCTATCTATCCATATTTTAGTCGTAACCATGCATGGTGGTGATGTGCAAAATGTCAATGTCGCAGCAGAACAACAGCATAAACTGCAATGACAATGATCACCTCAGGTACTGATTATGTGCTTTATTAAGTGTTAAATGCTACCGATGTGAGTTTAAACACTATTTTGCATGAGATTTATTGCCATACTATTGAAAGCAGCAGCAGACAGTTAATAACTTGCAAATGGTTAATAACTACGCTAACGCAATGCAGCTTAAAACACATGTAAATAGAAAATAAAACACCAGCAAATTAAGAAAACATCTATATCGGTTTGACAGCATTCACTGCAAATTTGAATGGACTGTCAACTATTCTGGCATATGTTTTACACAGCGGAATGTAAGAGTGTATGGCTGTTTCCCAATACTGGGTTGCATCTGGAAGGGCATCCGCTGCATAAAACATATGCTGGAATAGTTAGCGGTTCATTCCGCTGTGGCTACCCCAGATTAATAAAGGGACTAAGCCGAAGGAAAATGAATGAATGAAAATCATTGCACTTTCAAGTCATAAACGTCCACGTCCACTTTTAATAAGGGTAAGAATCAGGAGAATCTGGACCATCCCTTTAGCTTTAGGGATTCCAGTTGGCACATGACAATGCTTTGATTTTGCAGCAGTCTATTATTTCATGTAGAGTGTTTTCAAAGCATTCTCGCAGTGGTAGTAGATCTGCTTCTATTTCTGTCTTTCCGCTGGTTTCATGACCACTCTGGTTCTGGATGTTTGATCCAACCCCCACAGCACAGCCATGCACTTCCTGAGGAAGAAAAAAGCTTGACACTTATCAAAGCCCTGCCACAGAACTCTCACCTGCTAGAGAAAGGCGTAATTGCAGGATTTGCGATGAGATGATATAAATGACCCTTGAGGAGAGGGAAGAGAATAAGATGTAAAACCCGGCATGCAGAGGTCCAATCCTCTGTAGCATCGTTTAGCTAAACGATTATTGTTTAAAAAGTAGAATCAATCACAGAGCTGGACTTACACCTATGCTGACACTTCAGTTTCATATAGAACTTCCTACTGGGATTTATTCAGACCATTTGCATTTGTTAATTAAAACTAGTTTGTTTCAATAAATCTATCATTAGGTGAATATGTTTTATTAAGGTTATTCTGGTTACAGACTCCTTTCAATATCAGAACAGGAGCCCGATATGTGGTTTACATGCTTCTGAATCTGAAAGCTTTCTAATTGATTCATACATGCAATCATGCATCTAATCAGCTGAGCATTTGCATAAGATCTTTGATTGGTCCAGTACTTGCTGTGGCTCCTCAAATCAGTGGACATACAGTAGTCTCATTGGTATTCATGCTATACAGTATAATCATGCATGGCATATATAGGATGGTATTTATGTTCATATATATTTATAATTATTTTTTTTAAATAACTTTTATCGCATGCATGAAAAATTATGTTTGTTTAAACTTATGAGAATTTCATTTTATCCTGTGTGAGTTCTATAAGAAGAATTTTATTGAAAGTTTTGATATAATTTGATTATTAATATTATTTATTTATTTAAGTTAAATATGGATCACATTTATCATTATATATATATATATATATATATATACAAAGAATTGCCACTGCTCATATTTATTTAATTTAATTCTATAAATATGACATATAGGATTTCCTCTGATTTCATCATTTCAACCAGTTGTCAGATCTATAAAAATGTCTCTAGTGACACATTTTGTGATAGTAGCCTTTTTTTTTTTAAAGGGAACCCTGGGTATCAAGACTTGCATGCCATGTACATATACATTCACCGGCCACTTTATTAGGTACACCTTATTAGTACTGGGTTGGACCACGTTTGCTTTCAGAATGGCTTTAATCCTTCGTGGCATAGATTCATCAAGGTACTGGAAATATTACTTAGATATTTTGGTCCATACTGACATATTGACATGCAAATCTTCCATTCGACCACATCTCAGAGATGCTCTATTGGATTGAGTTCTGGTGACTGTGGAGGCCATTTGAGTACAGTGAACTCATTGTTATGTTCAGGAAGCCAGTCTGAGATGATTGGCGCTTTATGACATGGTGTGTTATCTTGCTGGAAGTAGCCATCAGAAGGTGGGCACACTGTGGTCATAAAGGGATGGACATGGTCACCAACAATACACAGGTAGGCTGTGGTGTTGACACGATGCTCAATTGGTACTAATGGTAACAAAGAGTGCCAAGAAAATATCCCCCACACCATTAAACCACCACCAGCCTGAACCGCTGATACAAGGCAGGATGGATCCATGCTTTCATGTTGTTGAGGCCAAATTCTGACCCGACCATCCGAATGTGGCAGCAGAAATGGAGACTCATCAGACCAGGCAACGTTTCTCCAATCTTCTATTGTCCAGTTTTGGTGAGCCTGTGTGAATTGTAGCCTCAGTTTCCTGTTCTTAGCTGACAGGAGTGGCACCCAGTGTGGTCTTCTGCTTCTGTAGCCCATCCGCCTCAAGGTTGGACGTGTTGTGTGTTCAGAGATGCTCTTCTGCAGACCTCGGTTGTAACGAGTGCTTATTTGAGTTACTGTTGCCTTTATATAAGCTGGAACCAGTCTGGCCATTCTCCTCTGACCTCTGGCATCAACAAGGCATTTGTGCCCACAGAACTGCCGCTCACTGGATATTTCCTCTTTTTCTGACCATTCTCTGTAAACCCTAGAGATGGTTGTGCGTGAAAATCCCAGTATATCAGCAGTTTCTAAAATACTCAGAGCAGCCCGTCTAGCACTAACAACCATGCCACGTTCAAAGTCACTTAAATCCCCTTTCTTCCCCATTCTGATGCTCGGTTTGAACTGCAGCAGATCGTCTGGATCATGTCTACATGCCTAAATGCATTTGAGTTGCTGCCATAGGATTGGCTGATTAGAAATTTGCATTAACGAGCAGTTGTACCTAATAAAGTGGCCGGTGAGTGTATATTTACATACTGATTAATCGGTTGTATAAACATGCATGATAAATATCAACATTTTAAGAGATCACTACTCCAATATAATTCAATATCCATGAACCTTTACTTTCACAGACAGTCCTGTCATCTGTCTTTGTCCAGTGCTTAAGTGTTTGCATCTGGTTTCTTAACTATGCGACACACTATGTAATCAATGGAGCTTTATTTTTCAATGACCTTTAAATTATTGATTTCATTAAGTTCCACTAAATATGCTAAACCGAATCAACAATAATCAGCTAATGTCACATGTCTGCTTATCTGTGACTCAAGATGTCAAGATGTGTTTGGTAATCCACAGATATTCATGGATTATTCATGAGCCGCTCAAACCTATATTTAGAATTTATTTTCAGCACAAACGCTTCTTAAACAAACTCATTTACAGCAATGTAGTGTCAAAACAAACGCTCGCCTTGAGGTAGAACAGCACATAAATCAAGATGACAGAGGGGTTATTTGATGATATGGAAACTAGTGCTTTCAATCATGCTTCATTTTAGCCTGTACGCTTCTTTATGAGGATCTTTTGAAGTCTTTTATTGAGAGTTTTATTTTGCCTGTTCTCCGTGCGCTGGTGTGGGTTTCCCCTGTTATCCAAATCATGTAAATTAAGTTGTTAAAGGCATGAAATGACTCACAAATTAATTAAAGCATCGCACCTTATTGTAGCAAAGTACTAATTAAAATGCACCCGTGGACACATTTCTGAGCAACTAAAGCTGAACATGACTGAGCTTGGAATCTCAGGGTTTTTTATTTATTTCCGTCACCTGATGAAGTTTTTTTTTTTTTTTTTTTGCCTTTGCAAAAACACTTTGGCTTATAGGGATTTAAGTTATGGATAAGGTACATCCAGGAGGTTATTATCGCAGAATAATGTCTGACAGTTTTATCTGCAGCCTGACATGAAGTGGAGAACTGTTGTACTACTGAATGATTTATTCTGCAAAAAGATTGTCCTGGATGTACTTCATCCCACTTATTGCATGACTACTTGCCACAAAACATAAACATTAGACATTAAACATTGTTCTGAGCTGTAATAGTTGATTAATTCTTCAGTTAAATGCAAAGCTGACAGAAATAAAACAGCTGATGGAGTATACACTAACCTGCGCATTATTCAGACACTAGATGGAGCCAAACAGACAAAAACACACAGCAGACAGAAACTAAAACAGCTGATGGAGTATACACTAACCTGCGCATTATTCAGACACTAGATGGCGCCAAACAGTCAAAAACACAAAGCTGACAGAAACTAAAACAGCTGATGGAGTATACACTAACCTGCTCATTATTCAGACACAAGATGGCGCCAAACAGTCAAAAACACAAAGCTGACAGAAACTAAAATAGCTGATGGAGTATACACTAACCTGCGCATTATTCAGACACAAGATGGAGACAAACAGTCAAAAACACAAAGCTGACAGAAATAAAACAGCTGATGGAGTATACACTAACCTGAGCATTATTCAGACACTAGATGGAGCCAAACAGTCAAAAACACAAAGCTGACAGAAACTAAAACAGCTGATGGAGTATACACTAACCTGCGCATTATTCAGACACTAGATGGAGCCAAACAGACAAAAACACTCAGCAGACAGAAACTAAAACAGCTGATGGAGTATACACTAACCTGCGCATTATTCAGACACTAGATGGAGCCAAACAGTCAAAAACACAAAGCTGACAGAAACTAAAACAGCTGATGGAGTATACACTAACCTGCGCATTATTCAGACACTAGATGGCGCCAAACAGTCAAAAACACAGCAGACAAACTAAAACAGCTGATGGTTAGTAAAAAAGTTGAGTAGTAAAAACTGCCAGTGCAATTATAATTAAAGCACAAAGACAACTAAATGAAATGTACCTAATAAGAGTTAAACAGAAAGCACGTCATAGATTGTTACAATTCGTTAAATATAAAATTTCAGCTTTTGCCACTAGACATTTTAGGAAACCTCAAGTAAAGACAAATGTAATCAAATGTTAACTTTTAAATACAGAGTTTTAAGTATGGATAGGGTAAATTGAGTTTTTAATGTGAATTATGCGATGATGTTGAATGTATTTGTGTTACTTGTTTCAACACATCAAGTTTTTTCCTTGGAATAATATTTCCAAAATCAGCTGTTGACATGGAATTAAACCAGATTTTAGTAAAAACCCCAAACAACATAAAAATAAAACAAAACAGACAAATCTGAAAAAAATGAGTACTGAACTACTGAAATGTATTTAACACTTTATATAAAAGGCTTATTTGGTGATGGCAGCTTAAAGACGCCTCTCATATGGAGAATGGAGCCTCATGCATTGCTCAGGTGTGAGTTGCTCACAGACCTCAACAGAGAGTCAAAATCTTGATGGTTCTGTGGGTCTCGTCTATCAAATCTGAGCTTTATTCTGTATTCTCTATTGGATTGAGGTCAGGTGATTGGCTGGGCCATTCTACAGCTTGATTTGCTTTCTCTGAAAGCATCTGAGAGTCTCCTTGGCTGTGTTTTGGATCATTGTCTTGCTGAAATGTCCACCCTGGTTTCATCTTCATCCTCCTGCTAATGTAGATGTTGGACTGAAGCAGCTGATGTTCATTTACACTGAGGAAGGGCAGAGGGTTGCTGAAGAACTACTGAGAGATTTCAGCTGCTGTCTGGGCTTTCACTGCCGAACACCTCCTTTTCTTCCCTGTGTCTTTTCATTTTATTACACATACTTCATTTGTAAACTAAATAATATTGTTTTCTTTGCATATATGGATATCTTTGGTTGTTACCAACATCCTGTGAAAATTTCAAGTCAACAGCACCTTCAGAAATATGTTTTCTGAGAAAAATGGTGATGTTGTTGAACGCTTATTCTCCCTACTGTTAATGTGATGTGACTGCTGTTGTAATTATGTGGTGAAGCCAAAGATAAATTTCCACTTGTGGACAATAAAGAAAGTCAAAGTCAATCCGAGTGGACCGTTTCTGTCACCTGATGAAGTTTGTGTTTTTACTCTGTCGCCTATGGCTTGCTTTGGGTGCTTAACATTCGGTAATAACAGGGACTTGTCAGCAGTGACAATGTTCAACTTTATAGATTGCATTATAGATGGCAGGTTGCATTTTTGTCTACAATACAGTTGTGTATTTGAGCTTAATAGCTGGAAATTGTTCATGTGAAGCAATAACTCACAAATTTATTGAACGCTTGCACCTTTTTTTCGCAGCAAGTGCTAATTAAAGTGTTCGTGTGGTCATATTTCTGCAATATGACACTGGGTTACTTCTCACATTTGACCTGAGGAGATTAGGATCTGACTGAGCCTTGTTTTCCCCAAGCTTTTTCTTTCTCCATTTCTGTCACCTGATGAAGTTTGTGCTTTTCCCATTGTTGCCTTTGGCTTGCTCTGGGTTTAAATGACAATTAACATTCAGTAAAAACATCTGTTTCTGAGCAGTGGCACTATTAGATGACAGTGAAACTTGAACTCGGTTGAGCTGAAATATGACAGTATTGTCCTCTGCTTTATAACTAAATCGAATTATTTTCATATATGACAAATTTGGCAACATCAACATCTATTGAGCTGAAAAGAGTCAACAATGAACTAACTCATGCTAAATAATGACCTGTCACAATAATCGATATACTTGGAGATGGCCTCAATAACTTTTGCCATTGCAATACTGTATATATTTACAAGTTCACAAATAGCTTTATATTACAATGACATTTACATTCTGCCTCACTCAGCTCAACGTTTATAATTGGACATTTACCTGATAGGATATTTGACCTAAGTTTCCTTTACCAATATTATTGAGAATATTTCATATCCTATTCTAAAACATAAAACCACGTAGCATACACATTCTTATCTCATATAAATCGTTAATGGTTATAATTTACAGTTGGCTATTTATTAAGAAAAGAAAAATATCCTACTTAATAATAATAATAATAATAATTTTCCCAGAGATGGGTTGCGGCTGAAAGGGCATCCGCTGCGTAAAAATGTGCTGGATAAGTTGGCGGTTCATTCCGCTGTGGCGACTCCAGATTAATAAAGGGACTAAGCCGAAAAGAAAATAAATGAATGAATGAATAATAATAATAATAATAAAAATAAATAAATAAATAAATAAAAATAAGTAGGATATTCTTTGTTAATTTTTTAATTTTATTATTTTTTTTATTTTGAAAAGTCTACTTTTACAATTTGACACATTCATGCAGAAATATTCTAATTTGTTTTCACAAGCTTTGGAGACGTAACATAAATTCCGCTTTTAAATAACAGGTCACCTATAGCTTTCATCATGAGCCACGGCTGTGTTCCAAATTGCATGAATGTTTTCAAAGGGCACTACGAAGGCAACCCAATTGTCAAAACGAAGATTGCTAAAACTGAACTGTAAAAATACTTTGAAAGCAAATTACACCTAAGAGTGATGACTTTAATGCTTTTTTTAAAATCATTCCAAGTTATTTGAACGTTCGAAAGGATAGGGCATAGGGGGGATAAGTTAACCAGAATATAAAACACAACCAGGAACATATGTTTCTAACTACAGCTCCAGAGGTGTAGTTGCAAGTGTACAAGTTTGCGACGCAGTTTGCGAATGTTCATTGGGACGATGGATTTGGGAAACGCCAAATCAATGAACTATGTTTGTAACGATGGAACTTGCGATCTTAGCTAACGATGGTTTTCAGAAACACACCCTAGTGTAGCTGCTCATGTCTGCCTATTATACAAGACTTTTTAGCCTTTTTTTATTAGGTTTTTTTTTTATTTAAGCAGACTCAAATTTTATTCCTCTTTATTTATTATTATTATTTTATTTCTAGAATACATTCGGAGTGGAAATATTATTCTTCCATTTAATAACTCTAATACAAATAACTACAATACTTGTTGTTTAAAGTTAGAGTTTAGCTTTACATTTACTAATTATGCAATTAATTATGCAGCAAAGTACTGATTAATATTAATTAACCACACATTGCTTATAGGGTTCAGGTTTTTTTGTAAGGAGTTTATGGTAATTACCCTCTTTAAAAATGTTTATTGTTTTTGATTTTGTAATCAAATTTTGATTTTGTATTTCGTAAAATTATTTATGAGTTATTATTTACCACAATTATTATTATTTTTTTATACTTACATTGCTATAATGTTACTTACAATGTAATAAATGCAGGGTTCCACACAATTCCTTCACGTTGTCCCAACATAAATCATTCATTCATTTTCTTTTCAGCTTAGTCCCTTTATTAATCAGGGGTCGCCACAGCAGAATGAACCGCCAACTTATCCAGCACATGTTTTTACTCAGCAGATGCCCTTCCAGCCACAACACTGGGAAACATCCGTACACACTCATTCAGACTCATACACTATGGACAATTTTAGCTTACCCAATTCACCTATAGTGCATGTGTTTGGACTGTGGGGGAAACCGGAGCACCCGGAGGAAACCCACGCCAACACGGGTAGAACATGCAAACTCCACACAGAAAAGCCAATTGACCCAGCTGAGGCTTGAACCAGCGACCTTCTTGCTGTGAGGCGACAGCGCTACCCACTGCGTCACCACATCACCCTAATATAATTAGATTAAGTTAACTTTAATAAGTCCAATTTAAGTGGATTGAACATAAAACAATTAAGTTGTCCCACAGAAACCTCAATAATTGGGTTATTCAAGCTCATTTTACATAAATTGTTATATATATATATATATATATATATTTTTTTTTTTTTTGCAGTTTGCATCCACTATTATTTCATTGTTTTTCTTTATCAGTTTTGTATCTACGTTCCAGTATTAGGGTGTTTTCTGTAGCTAGACATTTGAAATATGTTGTGTATGTCTTTGAATTTGTACTAGATGCTCAAAAACACAACTCGTACCTACTCGAAATTCACCTGTTGTGCTTCACAGGTCACGTAGACATGACCCAGCTCTCACCCGAACCTAATTAGGTGGAGAAAGCATCTTGTAAGACAGATTAGTGACATAATGCATGCGCTTGTTTGACCTTTACTGATCAGCATAAACATCTGCTGCTGTCATAATACCTTCTCCAGCCTATTCTCCATAACTCATGAGATCACCTCTGGAAGTTCTCCTGCTCTTATGGACCACAAAGGCAAATCATTTCATTATAAATCGCAGTGACAACAAAATCCAAGCTGGTGTAAAAATATGAAAGGCTGTTTGTTCAGTCTCAGTGCTTGCATAAATTCTGCACTCTGCCTTTGTACAGTAAGGGCAGTCTTGCTCTCCTGTGTTTCAGCACATGCTCCCAAGGCCTTGCTCCTTTATTTTCTATATGCTTTTTTATACTCAGAACTCACATTGCCAGATCTCAGAATACTTTATTGTTGTTGTTGTTGTTATTATTATTTTGGTTATAGAAGCCAATGTTGCTGATAGGGCAACAAGTAAACAAATAAAACAAACATTTTGATTATAGATGACCTGAACTTTCTATTCTATACAGAGTTTGGTTTCTTTATAGTTCTTTACTTACAAAAGTCTTGTCGACGATTTCAGTTGTAAGAGCAGCAAATAATAACTTGACTTCTAGTTGATCACTTGGAAAAGTGGCAGAAGGTAGACTTTTTTTGATGAATCATCTGTTGATCTGCATCCCAATCATCACAAATACTGCTGAAGACCTACTGGAACCCACATGGACCCAAGATTCTCACAAAAATCTGTCAAGTTTGGTGAAGGAAAAATCATGGTTTGGGGTTATATTCAGTATGGGGGCGTGCGAGAGATCTGCAGAGTGGATGATCAACATCAACAGCCTGAGGTATCAAGACATTTGTGCTGCCCATTACATTACAAACCACAGGAGAGGGACAATTCTTCAGCAGGATAGCGCTCCTTCTCACACGTCAGCCTTCTAAGCATATTGACCTTCTTTGCTTTCAGGAGCTTTGATGTGATAAATCAAATCAAATCACAATAAAAGTGATTTGATTTGATTCATCACATCAAAGCTGCTGAAAGCAAAGAAGGTCAAGGTGCTCCAGGATTGGCCAGCCCAGTCACCAGACATGAACATTATTGAGCATGTCTGGGGTAAGATGAAGGAGGAAGCATTGAAGATGAATCCAAAGACTCTTGATGAACTCTGGGAGTCCTGCAAGAACGCTTTCTTTGTCATTCCAGATGACTTTATTAATGCGTGATTTGAGTCATTGCAGAGATGTATGGATGCAGTCCTCCAACCTCATGGGAGTGACAAGTGACAAGATGACAAGACTTTTGTCTAAGCAAAGTTAGACCTTACTGTTCTAATTAGATCATTAAAAATCAAGGCATGATCATATTTTATTTTGGTCAAATAAGCGTCATCTAGAGGCCTTTGCCTTTCATATAAGCCACTTCAGATACCAAATGATCAACTAGAAGTCAAGTTATTATTTGTTGTTCCTAAAACTTGGATAGGCGACAAGACTTTTGTCAGGTAGTGTATTTCAACATATGTTATTGCAATAATTAATTTATCTGTTCAAATACAAAATATCTGTTCAGTGACTCTTGAGGCAGTGTTTGTAAATGAAGGCACCTCACAAAGCTGATTTTAGACAAACTTCAGAAACAGCATAACGATTTAATCATTTACAACAAAACAGAGAGAGCCTCAGTGATAACTAATAGAATATTTGCTTACTACAATACTAATTTCTCCCTATAAATGGCATCAAAAGTGGAAAACATTGGTCAAAAATTGATATTCTTACACAAAATGACAGCTAAGCAGCACTTTGAGAGACACCTCAGCTGTCAGAAATGGAAAGCAAAGGACTGTGGCATACTGAAGGCAGTGAAGGAAACATTTATGCTGCCTTCAAAATCCAGATGAAGGAACCTCCAGAGACAGAAAGTGAAGCAGAAATTGCATTCAGACTTGCCTTGATGCCATCCTGCCTTGGAATGCTGCCTCTTAAGGGATCATTATAAAGCTTTTGTATGCTGCCTCTGACCAATTTAACATCAGACTATTTGCATCAGTTGTCATCAATGGTTTCATGAAGAAAGTTAAACATTAGCAGAAACTTTCCATTGCACACAAGGTCCTTTACATTTCTTTTTAGATTTTAGATTCTTTAGAAGTGTTGAATAATCTAATCATCCATCAACATGAGTCTGCAGGAGTACAGTAGGATGATGAAAGTCACAACTGCCATGATTCCACACTCATTCATGCCCTCATCAAACAACGCCTTTGTTTGTTGTGAATACGCGCCTTCTAGTGGCCAAACTTACATACTGTCTTTAAGTGTACCATAAGTTGTTGCCCAGTTTATTTTGTAAACTCATTAATATCCAAGGCGTCTTTCTTTTCAGTTTGTTTTGCAGTCTGGAAAAATCATCACATGCGCACAGTGACCAACTACTTCATCGTGAACCTGTCCTTCGCAGACATCCTGGTCACCATCACGTGTCTTCCCGCAAGTCTTGTGGTGGACATCACCGAAACCTGGTTCTTTGGACAGACCCTGTGCAAGATACTGCCCTATTTACAGGTAAAGAATCCAATTTGGCAAATGCTATGCAGGTAAACCTAACTCCTCTGACCTCTAAAGGTGCTCTAGCCACAGACGCTAGAGGTCATAGTCTTTAGCCTCATTATTAGAGCAACCGACTCCCATGCAAAAAAATCGCCGGTTCAATCCCAGCTCAGTGCGGGTTGGGTGCAGTAGGACTGGTGGGTTACTTGTGGGGGCTCATCCGGGATGGGAATGGGGTTTAGGGTGGTGATTGTAACAAAGGCCAGCTACCGAAATGCTATGCAGGTGAACCTCACTCTGACCTCTAAAGGTACTTTAGCGACAGACACTAGAGGCCATGGTCTTTAGCCTTCTTGTTAGAGCAACCGACTTCCATGCAAAGAATCGCTGGTTTAATTCCAGCTCAGAGCGGGTTGGATGCAGTAGGACTGGTGGGTTACACATGGGGGCTCATCCGGGATGGGAGTGGGGTTTAGAGTGGTGATTGTAACAAAGGCCAGCTAGCGAAGTGCTATGCAGGTAAACCTCACTCTGACCTTTAAAGGTACTTTAGCGACAGACACTAGAGGCCATGGTCTTTAGTCTCCTTGCTAGAGCAACCGATTCCCATGCAAAGAATCGTTGGTTTAATCCCAGCTCAGAACAGGCTGGGAGCAGTAGAACTGGTGGGGTTACATGTGGGGGCTGGTCTGGGATGGGAGTGAGGTTTAGGGTGGTGAGAGTAACAAAGGCCAGCTAGCGATGTGCAGTGCAGGTAAACCTCACTCCTCGGACCTCTGAAGTTGCTCTAGCGACAGACGCTAGAGGCCATGGTCATTAGCCTCCTTGTTAGGGCAACCGACCCTCATGTAAATAATCGCTGGTTTGATCCCAGCTCATCGTGGGTTGGGTGCAGTAGGACTGGTGGGTTACACATGGGGGCTCGTCCGGGATGGGAGTGAGGTTTAGTGGGGTGAGAGTAACGAAGGCCAGCAAGTGAAGTGCTATGCAGGTAAACCTCACTCCTTTAACCTCTAAATCAAATCAAATCAAATCAAATCACTTTTATTGTCACATCATCAGCAGCATGTGTGCTATGATGAGTGAAAAGCTTAGGTGCTGGCTCCAGACAGTGCAAAATACAGACAGTGCAAACACAACGACAGTGCAAAATTTGCACTGTCTGTATGCTGCTCTAGCAACAGACGCTAGAAGCCATAGTCTTTAGCCTCCTAATAAGAACAACTGACTGGAGTTACATTAATTTAGAATCTGTTTCAAAATTAAGTTTAAGAAAGTTTTGAGGTGTTTTACATTTGTGTATAGTGACAGCTTTGATCTTTCACATATACAACTTCTGACACATCAGAAAAACCAGCTCCACATTCGGCTGATAGAGAAATGAGCCGGAAGTCACACCATTCTATATTAAGATACAGGCTGATAATGTGAAAAAAAACAATAAAATTAGATTTTTCAGCTACTTTCACAGAACACACATTCAAAATTAATCTCACAAAGTTCCGTAGTCCAGATCATCAAGTAAAGATATTTAAATGACTATTAAAGTTGACTTAAAGTTTTACTAAATTCACTGGAAATGAACACTGCTTCTCTCAACTCCTCTCATCACTTTCTTTATCAAAAATGTTAGGGTCAAACATAAAATGTGACAAACGCTAATCATTTGTCAAAGGATAGCTCTGTTTCAAACTGGCAGTCACGCGATTGGTCCAGCCATCCTCCTGTCAGATTAAGCAGTGCTCCTTGTAAACAAGCCATCAGATCGCTTCAGAAAGATTCAACACTAATATTGATTCCAAAATCTCAATTTTAAAATCTGGGTCATGTGACTCATTTTACTGGATGTGGTCACATTTGGCCTTTTTTTTTTTTTGCTTCCTTATAAATCAAATCTGATTCGATTTTATTTTAGTTGTAGATGGAAGATTTGAAGCTTCTGAAGACGACACTGTGCTGTTTTGTTATTTTATTCATTGCAAATACATGCCTCATCATACATTTTTCACGAAACATAAACTACATTCCTCCGATTACATTTTAATGCACGTTTCCGGTGACAAATCCACTAGAGGGTGCTGTTTACATGTTTTGGAAATCTGAAATACGTTACTTAGGGTACATTTTGGTCTACATTTTAGATACGCATTCTTCATTAACACTTCTATAAGAAGATGGAGCTTGTCTTACAGATCAGCTAGCGAACCATTGAGCTAAATCCTTCCCTAAACCCAACCGATAGTGTTTTCTGGAGTAGACGTAAGAGAAAAGTGTGCTACAACCACATAGTTTACCTTGATTTTACATTGCTTTTATCTCATTTGTGGAAGCGTGCTTTACTGGACTCGAACCTGAGCACTCTACAAACGCTATACAGAGTGAGCTACGAGCAAACTGACCACACCAGAAAAGTGCCCATATGGAGATAGATAGGTGACACAAACATATTCATTACAAATCATAGACAGCGTTAAGTTGTTTTGTGTTGTTTATTTGGTGTTGTGTAAAGAACTGCATGAAAAGAATCCTTTATTCATTGATAATATGCCTCTGTAAATATCATTAGAGTGAAAAGGAACGGAAGTTGTCGTCACGCTGCCCCCTAGTGTTCATTTTACCCTGAAACTGCAGACAAACGTAGTGTATATTTTATTCAATTTTTGCAATTTTAACAAATTGTCAGAGCCTGTGTTACATTAGGAACACATTTTCTCAAACTTGTCTTGTAAACACCTAGAGTAAAGGACAGACTGTAATATCTCAGCTGTCACCGTCTGAAAGCTACAAGTACCATTGTTTCTTCTCTCAGTTATCATCCCTCGTCGGATTACTGAATATTAATGAGAGTTTTGAAGTTATGAAGACTGAATGAGCAGCTGTGAGCCAAAGCCAAGTGTTGATATGAGCCTGAAGAAAGTCGCTCGTTCCTAATCACTTTCACGCATTTTGACTTTCACAGAGAGAGTGCTGCTTGATTCCAATATAATGTAGGATGTTTGCATCTTTTGACACTTTGACTCAAATGTCTTCCAGTTGACGTTTAGAGCAAAGCCAGAACATCAAAGTAGTTCCTCAATTTTTTTCTACAGATGTGATGCAAAAACATTCAAACATAAGCAATGTAAAGCACTTCAAAGGCATGTCTGTCAGAAATTGATCAATTTGCACAGAAGACATGCATTGAACACCCAGTAATAATCATGTCATCTAAATGGCTGTTTTTTAATGGGGTTCAGGGCTGCGTTTCTCAAGACATTCTTAAGGCTACGTCATTCTTAAGCTGTCCCTTAGCATTAAGCACCCTTTATTAGTCATTAAGTATAGTTACGTACACCTCTTTAGGTCGTTAAGTACAGTTTGGTATTCCCTCTTTAAGTCGTTAAGTATAGTTTAGTATACCCTCTTTAAGTCGTTAGGTATAGTTAAGTAAACCCTTTTTAAGTCGTTAAGTATAGTTAAGTATACCCTCTTTAAGTGGTTAAGTATAGTTTAGTATACCCTCTTTAAGTCGTTAAGTATAGTTAAGTAGACCCTCTTTAAGTCATTAAGTATAGTTTAGTATACCCTCTTTAAGTCGTTAAGTATAGTTAAGTAGACCCTCTTTAAGTCGTTAAGTATAGTTAAGTATACCCTCTTTAAGTCGTTAAGTATAGTTAAGTATACCCTCTTTAAGTCGTTAAGTATAGTTAAGTATACCCTTTTTAAGTCGTTAAGTATAGTTAAGTATACCCTCTTTAAGTCGTTAAGTATAGTTTAGTATACCCTCTTTAAGTGGTTAAGTATAGTTTAGTATACCCTCTTTAAGTCGTTAAGTATAGTTTAGTATACCCTTTTTAAGTCATTAGGTATAATTACGTATGCCCTCTTTAAGTCGTTAAGTATAGTTTAGTATACCTTTTTAAGTCATTAGGTATAATTACGTATGCCCTCTTTAAGTCGTTAAGTATAGTTAAGTATACCCTCTTTAAGTCGTTAAGTATAGTTTAGTATACCCTTTTTAAGTCATTAGGTATAATTACGTATGCCCTCTTTAAGTCGTTAAGTATAGTTTAGTATACCCTTTTTAAGTCATTAGGTATAATTACGTATGCCCTCTTTAAGTCGTTAAGTATAGTTTAGTATACCTTTTTAAGTCATTAGGTATAATTACGTATGCCCTCTTAAAGTCGTTAAGTATAGTTAAGTATACCCTCTTTAAGTCGTTAAGTATAGTTTAGTATACCCTCTTTAAGTCGTTAAGTATAGTTAAGTATACCCTCTTTAAGTCGTTAAGTATAGTTTAGTATACCCTCTTTAAGTCGTTAAGTATAGTTAAGTATACCCTCTTTAAGTCGTTAAGTATAGTTAAGTATACCCTCTTTAAGTCGTTAAGTATAGTTAAGTATTCCCTCTTTAAGTCTTTAGGTATACCCTCTTTAAGTGGTTAAGTATAGTTTAGTATACCCTCTTTAAGTGGTTAAGTATAGTTTAGTATACCCTCTTTAAGTGGTTAAGTATAGTTTAGTATACCCTCTTTAAGTCGTTAAGTATAGTTAAGTATACCCTCTTTAAGTCGTTAAGTATAGTTAAGTATACCCTTTTTAAGTCGTTAAGTATAGTTTAGTATACCCTCTTTAAGTCGTTAAGTATAGTTAAGTATACCCTCTTTAAGTCGTTAAGTATACCCTCTTTAAGTGGTTAAGTATAGTTTAGTATACCCTCTTTAAGTGGTTAAGTATAGTTTAGTATACCCTCTTTAAGTTGTTAAGTATAGTTAAGTAGACCCTCTTTAAGTCGTTAAGTATAGTTAAGTATACCCTCTTTAAGTCGTTAAGTATAGTTTAGTATACCCTCTTTAAGTCGTTAAGTATAGTTAAGTATACCCTTTTTAAGTCGTTAAGTATAGTTAAGTATACCCTCTTTAAGTCGTTAAGTATAGTTTAGTATACCCTCTTTAAGTCGTTAAGTATAGTTAAGTATACCCTCTTTAAGTCGTTAAGTATAGTTAAGTATACCCTTTTTAAGTCGTTAAGTATAGTTAAGTATACCCTCTTTAAGTCGTTAAGTACAGTTTAGTATACGCTCTTTAAGTCGTTAAGTATAGTTAAGTATACCCTCTTTAAGTCGTTAAGTATAGTTAAGTATACCCTTTTTAAGTCGTTAAGTATAGTTAAGTATACCCTCTTTAAGTCGTTAAGTATAGTTAAGTATACCCTCTTTAAGTGGTTAAGTATAGTTTAGTATACCCTCTTTAAGTGGTTAAGTATAGTTTAGTATACCCTCTTTAAGTCGTTAAGTATAGTTTAGTATACCCTTTTTAAGTCATTAGGTATAATTACGTATGCCCTCTTTAAGTCGTTAAGTATAGTTTAGTATACCCTTTTTAAGTCATTAGGTATAATTACGTATGCCCTCTTTAAGTCGTTAAGTATAGTTTAGTATACCTTTTTAAGTGATTAGGTATAATTACGTATGCCCTCTTTAAGTCGTTAAGTATAGTTTAGTATACCCTCTTTAAGTCGTTAAGTATAGTTTAGTATACCCTCTTTAAGTCGTTAAGTATAGTTAAGTATACCCTCTTTAAGTCGTTAAGTATAGTTAAGTATACCCTCTTTAAGTCGTTAAGTATAGTTTACTATACCCTCTTTAAGTCGTTAAGTATAGTTAAGTATACCCTCTTTAAGTCGTTAAGTATAGTTAAGTATTCCCTCTTTAAGTCTTTAGGTATACCCTCTTTAAGTCGTTAAGTATAGTTTAGTATACCCTCTTTAAGTGGTTAAGTATACCCTCTTTAAGTCGTTAAGTATAGTTAAGTATACCCTCTTTAAGTCGTTAAGTATAGTTTAGTATACCCTCTTTAAGTCGTTAAGTATAGTTTAGTATACCCTCTTTAAGTCGTTAAGTATAGTTAAGTATACCCTCTTTAAGTCGTTAAGTATAGTTAAGTATACCCTCTTTAAGTCGTTAAGTATAGTTAAGTATACCCTCTTTAAGTGGTTAAGTATAGTTTAGTATACCCTCTTTAAGTCGTTAAGTATAGTTAAGTATACCCTCTTTAAGTCGTTAAGTATAGTTAAGTAGACCCTCTTTAAGTCGTTAAGTATAGTTTAGTATACCCTCTTTAAGTCGTTAAGTATAGTTTAGTATACCCTCTTTAAGTCGTTAAGTATAGTTAAGTAGACCCTCTTTAAGTCGTTAAGTATAGTTAAGTAGACCCTCTTTAAGTCGTTAAGTATAGTTTAGTATACCCTCTTTAAGTCGTTAAGTATAGTTTAGTATACCCTCTTTAAGTCGTTAAGTATAGTTAAGTAGACCCTCTTTAAGTCGTTAAGTATAGTTTAGTATACCCTCTTTAAGTCGTTAAGTATAGTTAAGTATACCCTCTTTAAGTCGTTAAGTATAGTTAAGTATACCCTCTTTAAGTCGTTAAGTATAGTTAAGTATACCCTTTTTAAGTCGTTAAGTATAGTTAAGTATACCCTCTTTAAGTCGTTAAGTATAGTTAAGTATACCCTCTTTAAGTCGTTAAGTATAGTTAAGTATACCCTCTTTAAGTCGTTAAGTATAGTTTAGTATACCCTCTTTAAGTCGTTAAGTATAGTTTAGTATACCCTCTTTAAGTCGTTAAGTATAGTTTAGTATACCCTCTTTAAGTCGTTAAGTATAGTTAAGTATACCCTCTTTAAGTCGTTAAGTATAGTTAAGTATACCCTCTTTAAGTCGTTAAGTATAGTTAAGTATACCCTCTTTAAGTCGTTAAGTATAGTTAAGTATACCCTTTTTAAGTCGTTAAGTATAGTTAAGTATACCCTCTTTAAGTCGTTAAGTATAGTTAAGTATACCCTTTTTAAGTCGTTAAGTATAGTTAAGTATACCCTCTTTAAGTCGTTAAGTATAGTTAAGTATACCCTCTTTGAGTTGTATCTTAAGCAGTATCTTAGAGTTTATATATATAGCGTTTCCCAACACTTTATTTAGTTAAATATACCCTCTTAAATCATACTTTCATAAGGTTGGTCTGGACCACTTTTAGCTATATCTTATCACAGTTTTTTTTTTTTTTTTTTACATTTAAGTCTATGAATATAACTCTTTAAGTTGTATGTACACTCTGTGTTTAATTAGGCTATATGAAAGAGTAATCCATCAAAGATTAAGCTTTATATAAAGGGATTTTTTTCATTTGGAAGTTTGGTGACAGTAGCACAAAGCTAAGCCAAGAGGGACCTTGGAGTGTCTATTTAAATTAATAATCCAGTAGTGTTTGAAGGGAAGGACAGGTTTAAGTTTTCCCAGGTCTGTCGCCTCATATATAGCCTTGTTTTGTATTAACGTCAACACGAAACAGCTAACGATTTGTAATCTCGACGATTCATATAAACAACTCTGAGTGAACTCGATTTTTGGGGAATCAACCTTATTTTATAATTTAATCAGGTTTCAACTACATTTTTGAAGTTATACACAGCTTAACTTCTTATATTTTTGTCGGTTTGATCGATGTATGTTGAGATGACTAGAAAAGTTCATTTGATTCAACAAAAAATGTAAGGCAGCAAGATTTAAACACTAAAATGGATTTTAAAACGGATTTACTCCAGCCAAATAATTAAAAAAAAAGACTTTGCTCAGAGAAAATAAGAAATATTAAAGGAAATACTATGTGAAATTTCCTAAATCTCTTAAACATCTCTTGGGAAATATTTCAAAAAGAATAAATTCACAGGAGGACTAGTGTAATTGACTTCAACTGTAGTATATACTTTGTCCCTATATTGAATATTTTTCCACCCATAACTCTTTAATTACCCTCTTCATTTTTGCATGTTTGTTATCCTCCAGACCATCTCAGTGTCCGTATCGGTCCTGACGCTGAGCTGCATTGCCCAGGACCGCTGGTATGCGATCTGCCACCCGCTAAAATTCAAAAGCACTGCTAAAAGAGCCCGCAAGAGCATCGTGCTGATCTGGCTGGTGTCCTGCATCATGATGATCCCTCAGGCTGTGGTGATGGAGAGCAGCAGCCTGATGCCCGAGCTCACCAACAAAACCAGCCTGTTCACCGTCTGTGATGAGCAGTGGCCAGGTAAGCATCTCCTGTCCACACACACACACAGGCCATTAAACATTTTAGACAGGCCATTTATTTCTGCTGTGTGAGCACTGAGAGAGAGACAATCAGACTCAATCACAACACAAGCCTCTCTGTGCTGAAGTCATCTTCTTTCTACAGCTGGTGCAGTTGGGTTTTAGATGTGTTGTTTCGCTTTGTTTTTCACATAAAATATAACTAGAGACTTGAGACTAGAGAAATAACTAATGGATTAGAGAAATAACTAATAGACTTGCTAAATAACTAATAGACATAACGAATAGACTAGTGAAATAACTAATAGACTAGAGAAATAACTAATAGACTAGATAAATAACTAATAGACTAGATAAATAACTAATAGACTAATTAAATAACTAGTATACATAACCAATATACTAAATAAATAATGAATAGACTAGTTAACCAATAGACTAGATAAATAACTAATAAACTAATTAAATAACTAATATACATAACTCACAGACTAAATAAACAACTAATGGTTTAGTTAAATGACTAATAGACTAGTTAAATAACTAATAGACTAGATAAATAGCTAATATACATAACTACTAGACTAGATAAATAACTAATAGACTAGATAAATAACTAATAGACTAGATAAATAACTAATAGACTAGATAAATAAATAATAGACATAACTAATAGAATAGATAACTAATAGACTAGATAAATAACTAATAGACTAGATAAATAACTAATAGACTAGATAAATAAATAATAGACATAACTAATAGAATAGATAACTAATAGACTAGATAAATAACTAATAGACTAATTAAATAACTAGTATACATAACCAATATACTAAATAAATAACGAATAGACTAGTTAAATAACCAATAGACTAGATAAATAACTAATGAACTAATTAAATAACTAATATACATAACTAACAGACTAAATAAACAACTAATGGTTTAGTTAAATGACTAATAGACTAGTTAAATAACTAATAGACTAGATAAATAACCAATAGACTAGATAAATAACTAATATACATAACTACTAGACTAGATAAATAACTAATAGACTAGATAAATAACCAATAGACTAGATAAATAACTAATATACATAACTACTAGACTAGATAAATAACTAATAGACTAGATAAATAACTAATATACATAACTACTAGACTAAATAAAGAACTAATAGACTAGATAAATAACTAATATATATAACTAATAGACTAGATAAATAACTAATAGTCATAACTAATAGACTAGATAAATAACTAATATACATAACTACTAGACTAAATAAAGAACCAATAGACTAGATAAATAACTAATAGTCATAACTAATAGAATAGATAACTAATAGACATAACTAATAGACTAGATAAATAACTAATAGACTAGATAAATAACTAATAGACTAGATAAATAACTAATAGACTAGATAAATAACTAATAGACTAGATAAATAACTAATAGACTAGATAAATAACTAATAGTCATAACTAATAGAATAGATAACTAATAGACATAACTAATAGACTAGATAAATAACTAATAGACTAGATAAATAACTAATAGACTAGATAAATAACTAATAGACTAGATAAATAACTAATAGACTAGATAAATAACTAATAGACTAGATAAATAACTAATAGACTAGATAAATAACTAATAGACTAGATAAATAACTAATAGACTAGATAAATAACTAATAGACTAGATAAATAACTAATAGTCATAACTAATAGACTAGATAAATAACTAATATACATAACTACTAGACTAAATAAAGAACCAATAGACTAGATAAATAACTAATAGTCATAACTAATAGAATAGATAACTAATAGACATAACTAATAGACTAGATAAATAACTAATAGACTAGATAAATAACTAATAGACTAGATAAATAACTAATAGACTAGATAAATAACTAATAGACTAGATAAATAACTAATAGACATAACTAATAGGATAGATAACTAATATACTAGATAAATAACTATTAAACTACATACATAATATTATAGACTAGTTAAATAACTAATAGACTAGATAAAGAACAGATAAAACAAAATAGTGGTAACTATATCCCATGTATTTTTTAAGGGACCAAAAAAAAAAATAATGAAATTCTGCCATTATTTGGTCACCTTCTTTTAATTTGTTCTAAACTTTTGTGATTTTCTTTCTTCTGTTGAACACAAAAGAAGATTTTTTATAAAAAGCTGAAAATTTGTAACCATTGACGTCCATAGTATTTTTTTTTTTTACTGTGGAAGTCAGTGGTTACTGGTTTTCAGCTTTCTTCCAAATATTAATGTTGAAAATCACTAGCCTCAAGATTCATTTTTACATTGTACAAGGTTGAGATACTCAAGTTTAACTCTCTCAAATATGAGGTTGGCGAGGTCTTAATAAAATAGGTTTATTAAGAGCAAAAGACGCAACGCTGTATCTTAAAAATAGTGCAGTATAGTTATTGCACGCAACAGTCTAATCCAAATCCCTCAGTGTAATTATTAGTTGTACTTTGCTATGATATTGTGATGAGTTCTGAACGTGCTGTGAATTCATCACATGCTCATTTATGTTGCAGAATAAATCAGCTCAGTGTACTGTTATGAATACCGAATACTCCTTATATACAGTTAAAGTCAGAATTATTCACCCACTTATGAAATTTTTCATCTTTTTATAAATATTTCCCAAGTGATGTTTAACAAACCAAGGACATTTTCACACCATTTCCTATTACACTATATATTTATTTCTTCTGGAGAAAGTCTTTCTTTTTTATTTGGCTGGAATGAAAACAGTTTATAATCAATTTAAGGTCAACGTTATTAGCCGATTTAGTTAAAATTTTTGTCTGACTGGCTACAGAACAAACCTGTTATGATCACCAGCAGTGTTGCTCTTGCAGGCTGCTAAACAACACTATTCAACTGCACTACAAATCCCATCATGCACTTCACTCTCACACCTGGCCTAGATCCTCTATGATTGCAAACAAATGACTAATTACACAGACTATACACCTCTCAAACACACAGACGTTGCTACGACCAATTTAAACTGTACTTTAAGCCGAATACTAGTATCTTACACTGCACAGCTAGGACTCAAACCAGCGACCAATCAGTTTTATGAACTCTGAAATTTGTCAGAAGATATATTTTTCATTTGATGCAGCTTCATTTGTCTATCTTGAATATTAATATATATATATATATATATATATATAGTTATGAATCACTCTGTCGTTCATTTTTTTCAGTTTAAAATATAACTTTTTACAATAAGTCTTTCATTGTCAATTATGAGGAATTTACAAAGCATTAATAGTCATCGCTTTAAATTAGGTCACAAAACTGCATGAATATGTGTTAATAAAGCATTTATTTACATAAAGAGTAAATATTAATATATGTCTGATTAATAAGATATACATTACCTGACAAAAGTCTTGTCGCCAAAGTTTTAGGAACAGCAAATAATAACTTGACTTCTAGTTAACCATTTGGTATCAGAAGTGGCTTATATGAAAGTCAAAGGCCTCTAGATTACGCTTATTTGACCACAATAAAAATATGATCATGCCTTTTAATGATTTCATTAGGACAGTAAGGTCTGACTTTGCTCAGACTAAAGTCTCATCACTGAACAGAAATAATGTCCAGTATAGAATATAAAGTCATGCTGCAGTGGAAACAGAATGAATATTGTGTCTGACTCCATCATGAGCTTGGAGGACTGCATCATACATCTCTGACTCAAATCACTTATTAATAAAGTCATCTGGAATGGCAAAGAAAGCATTCTTGCAGGACTCCCAGAGTTCATCAAGATCCTTTGGATTCATCTTCAACACCTCCTTCTTCATCTTACCCCAGACATGCTCAATAATGTTCATGTCTGGTGACTGGGCTGGCCAATCCTGGATTACCTTGACCTTCTTTGCTTTCAGGAGCTTTGATGTGGAGGCTGAAGTGTGAGAAGGAGCGCTATCCTGATGAAAAATTGTCCCTCTCCTTCATTCATTCATTTTCTTGTCAGCTTTGTCCCTTGCGGGGTCGCCACAGCGGAATGAACCGCCAACTTATCCAGCACGATTTTACGCAGCGGATGCCCTTCCAGCCACAACCCATTTCTGGGAAATGTCCCTCTCCTGTGGTTTGTAATGTAATGGGCAGCACAAATGTCTTGACACCTCAGGCTGTTGATGTTGATCATCCACTCTGCAGATCTCTCGCAAGCCCCCATACTGAAAGCAACCCCAAACCATGATTTTTCCTTCACCAAACTTGACTGATTTCTGTGAGAATCTTGGCTCCATGTGGGTTCCAGTAGGTCTTCTGCAGTATTTGTGATGATTGGGATGCAGCTCAACAGATGATTCATCATCAAAATCCACCTTCTGCCACTTTTCCAAATGATCAACTAGAAGTCAAGTTATTATTTGCTGCTCTTACAACTGGGATCGACCACAAGACTTTTGTCAGGTAGTGTATAAATGTTGATTTGAATAGTTTATTAATCATTTACTTTAAATGATCTCAAAAACCACCAACTACTCTTAAATACAAAAGGTTTGTAAATAATGCAATACTTCCTTTAGTAATGAAAAAAATAAGCAGTAACAATGTATGAAAGTGCAAGTAATAAGCACATTATAAATGTGTTTATAAGTCAAGAACACAGCATCTGCAGCTGTATTTATAAACTGCTTACTAATGTCTTATAATGTAGAGGTAATGCTTAACAAATGATGAATTCACTATTTACTAATGCTTAATAAATGATTATTAAGTTATAACTTAATGATTTATCAGTTTTATAAACTCTGAAATTAGTCAGATACATCGATGGAGCCCAAAGGCACTCATTTTTACCTTTTTTTTTGGCATATACCATCTTGAACTGCACGTCATGAGTTAAAAAGACTCAGACTCTTGTGTGAATCCTGATATTTCTAGCGCTGTGCAGCATATTGGCTTTAAAGATTAAATCGGTCTTCATTGATCATTGTCGTGCTGAGCAAAAGACACCATCACACAGATGAAAAGACTTCAGAGGCGGAGAGCGGCCCCCTGATGAGAGACGTGGGCCGACCCTCCTGATGAGCCTCACAAAGGGCCCCAGTGAGTCAGTTATCCTACAATGACAGCAGGCCATGTAAGGTGGAGGTGGAGGAGGAAAGGGCCCGGAAATGATTATTGGGTCAGACATTAATCTCCCATGAGGAAGGCAATTTGATGGATGAGAAAATGTTCATTATGGCACCGTTTTCCAATATGGAACACGTAGAATATGACATCACCGAGTCAGAAATCCATTGGAATGTTCGCTGTTACAGTTTAGGGCTGCGTCCGAAATCACCTACTACTCAGTAGGTACTACATTTTAATTAGAGTTTACTACTCGACCATTAGAAAGGTGTGGTAACTGTACTATATTCTATACCAGGGCTATTCAATTAGTTTGTCACGGGGGCCAGTTCATGAAAAGCATCCCAAACGAAGGGCCGGAGAGACATGACTTGCAATATAAATGATGACACAACAGCATATAAGAGCCAATATGTTGTATTTTTGCTCCTTTAGACACCCACGTTGTATTTGTCTACATTAAAATGGTAATATATTGTATTTTTAAAGTATATAATATCACTGCATTGCACGATAAGTTTTTTTAACAAACATTCAAATGTTGTATTTCACAGCACAACAAAATCAGTGCATTGCTTAAATAGGCTTCTTCTACATTCAGACACATTCATATGTTCTGTTTTGAACTGCATAACAATTATGGATGCAACAATTATAGATTTTGGCTGTACGATTACGATGAAGAATAATCAGGGTTTCACTGTTATCACGTCTAATGTAAATTTAAGCTTTATATTAGCTAGATTTAAATCTGGACATCCCTAACTAATATTAAAAAACCTTTAAAAGGCATTTTCATTAGTAATAGTTTTTATGCTGTAGGTTTTTCTGTGCTTATAGGGCTACACAATTTAATTATGTGTGTGTTTATAGAGAGGAAAGGGAGAAAATAATATATTAATAATTGTTATGAAGGTCGGCGCCAATATTTAGATTAACTGTTGTTATCATCTGCGTTCATACATACATAATCATTTTAATAATAGTTCGTCTAACGTGTCTTTTGTTTACATTGCACTGAAAGCTAAGCACAACTCTCACCACTACAGCATGAGATGTTTTCTACTGCATGCGCCCAGACAGCCGCGAGCGCGTTGCTCCGCTTGTGCCCGCATATTGGCATATATTCTTACGACATAACAAACTTGCGCGCGGGAAAGACATGATATGGGAACGGCCCGCGGCTATAGTTATTACAGTGTGCGTGCGTATTAGCTTCGGTGGACAAGCTCGGAACTTTAAACTATAGCGCACAGTTGGCAACTTGGCGTAACTTTGTTCAGCAGTTTCGTTTCATGCGGCAGAACAGAAATGCAGAAATGCGGCTTAGAGAAGCCTTTACGATTAATTAACCATGACGAATTAAAGCGCAGTTAATAGTGAAATCGGTTAATCGTTGCATCCCTAATAACAATATCAGTGCATTGTACAAAAGACCTTTTCTACAAACATATTCAAATGTATTCGGCTGGTCTCACCACTCTCCACTGTCAGGTGACTTGCTCTGCCCAGCTTGTGCTGTATTGAACAGACGCACGTCACTTCATAACTATAGCGGCCGTTTTTTGACTGAACTAAATTTATTCTTGATGTCTTGGTCACACTATTTGGAGGGCCAGAACAAATTGCCTTGGGGGCCGGGTTCGGCCCGCGGGCCGCCAATTGAATAGCCCTGTTCTATACGTTCTGTATGAATGTGAGTAGTATAAATGGAACTTGGACGTACTACATCCGTCGTTTTGTCATTATCACATGACTTACCCAAATCAGTTGATTCGCTTCACTCTCATTCATGAATTCTCTGGCGAAGTAGGTCATCTGGGTACTTCTCGCATACTGTTCTTACAATACTATTAATTCAGACATACTACTCGGCTCGCATACTATATAGTATGGAAGTATGCAATTTCAGACGCAGCATAAAAGATTCCATGAAGTGCCTATTTTTTATTTGATGTTTTGACGTAATCTCAACTGAAACGTGAAAAGTGGGCGGGTATAGTGTAGCTCCTCCCCTTTAACAAAAAAAGCCAATATCGTTTTATCACAGCTCTACCAGTGAGTGTTGAGCTCAAGTGCATCAAATGAAAAGAAATTAGAAGCAACTTGAAAGGGGCAGGGCGTGTCGGATATTAGAGGGCATTTGATTGGCCAAGATTTGATGGATGGATGGATGGAAACAATAACAGAATATATATAAATAAAAGCATGCATATAAAGTGATAGACATCAAACACATACATACACACATTATAAAATGAAAAGCACAGCTTTGAGTCCTGTAGTGCGATTATTTATTCATTCATTTTCTTTTCGGCTTAGTCCTTTTATTAATCAGAGGTCGCCACAGCGGAATGAACCGTCAACTTATCCAGCATATGTTTTACGTAGCTGCAAGCTGCGTCTTGACCATGTCTACATGCGTAAATGCATTGAGTTGCTGCTATGTGATTGGCTGATTAGTAATTTGCGTTAACGAGCAGTTGGACAGGTGGACACACACACACACACACATATATATATATATATATATATATATATATATATATATATATATATATATATATATATATATATATATATATATATATATATATATATATATATATATATGTGTGTGTGTGTGTGTGTACTATTATTATAATTAGTGGTGGGCCGTTATCGGCGTTAACGTGCTGTGTTAACGCGAGACTCTTATCGCGCGATAAAAAAAATATCGGCGTTAATCTATTCTCAAAATTGGGTTGAGAGCTGGGTCTATTCTACGCAAGCTATGGGGACTTTCACTTTGAAAGTTTAGCGAGGATGTATACCTGACCGGTGAGCCGTCTGAGAATGAAGTGCCCTTCTGAATCAAATCAGCAGGATGCCTGACTTTAACTTCAGTTCGCCAGTTTCACTTTAACTCATGAACATTTAAGTCATGCCTTTGTGACAAACTGGGGTATTAGACGCAAATAAATGAGTAAGGACAGGTGAGAGTGTTATGGAATTTAATAACGAAAGCCAAATGAGAAGAAAAAGAAACTTCCGCATTTCGCGATGTGTGTGTGTGTGTGTGTGTGTGTGTGTGCGTCTGTACGTCTGTGCGGTCCTTTACTGACAGCCGCCTGTGTGGATCTTGTCGGAAAATATGGCGAAAAGTCCTACATGATGGTGCTAGTTTGTCAGTAGTGCCACTAATATCTGCATACTCCATGTATTAATTCCATTTCTGTGTAGTTCAGTTATGACTGAACTACATAACTACAGCTATGACTAGTTGCATTAAGGTAATCAAAAATTGCTGTTTACATGGTAGACTCTTAATCAGAGTATTGTTTTAATCATATTAAAATCATATTAAAGTATTGTTGCCCATGTAAACATACTCAATGCTTGACACCGTCAGGGCTCTGTGAACTTGCCTTTGCAAAGCAGCATTTTCTGTATGTACGTACATCAAAAGAAAGTATGAAATCGCTGTTTGGAGCTTATGTAGGCCTACAGTTCAAAATACATGTTTAACTGCATAAACAGTTAATAAACACAAGTACATCTTATTGAACATCATTTATTTTCATCACCAATTATCATAGTAGAACAGTTTCCCTGGTCTAATGCGCCACCTGGCTTGAGAAACCTGTTCTCAAAGACTTATTATTTGGGTAACACACATATTCTGAATGCCTTCGGCAGAATTCAAATGAGCCATTTTAATCTAGATTAATCTAGATTAATTTTGAAATTAATCTAGATTAATCTAGATTAAAAAAATTAATCTATGCCCACCTATAATTATATACATTACATTAAAAGAGCCTAATAAAAATTTTATGATTTTTTTTTATTCTTTACAAAACTTAACATTTAACATATAACATTTTTACACTATAAAATATTATGCCCATGTCCCCATAAACCATAAATACACGTGTGTGTATCTGTGCTTGCATGTGCTTCATTACATCAAACAATATCCTACAGCATATACGCATTAGATAAAATTTGCATAAGCCATTTTGACAAGTTTTGAAACATATTTTGACACATCAGAGATGCCAGATTTGATTTAAGCTCATCATATATGCTGTAGCGCTATAAAGATGAGATAAAAGTAAAATCAGTCTCTTTAGGGGCTGCCCAGATTAAAAGTCCCCCAAAAGTGTCTTCTCAATAATTCTCTCCAAAGATTTTGAAGTTCTGTCTTTTTTTTTTCTTGGCAGCGCTCTCCGTCGGCCATAATGAATCAAATCTGTTGTAAAGCCGACAGTCTGACAGCCAAAGCAATTTTTGGCCCTTTGTGAAGCCGTGCCGCCAGCACAGGTTGTGTGCTTGGATTTACCCACAGGTGTCTGAACAAATCATCATACTCCGAGCCAATCACAATAAATAAAGTTTCACAGATTTCCTGGAGGGTCCGGTTGTCACATCCTGCTAAACTACAACTTTATAAAAGTTCTCCCCAGAGCTACCGCACAATTACTGTGATAAAACCTGTGCTGTCTACCTAAACAGACTGAGACACATTTGAAGATACAGATGAAGTCAGAATGATTCGCCCTTCCCTTCTGTGATTTCGTATTCTTTTTCAAATATTTGCCAAATGATGTTGAACAGATTCAGGAATTTTTCACAGTATTTCCTATAATGTTTTTTCTTCTGGAGAAAGTCTTAATTTGTTTTATTTCGGCTAGAATAAAAGCAGTTTTTATTTTTTTAAAAACCATATTAAGGTCAATATTATTAGCCCCCTTAAGCTATATTTGTTTTGGATTGTCTACAGAACTAACCCCAGTAACACTTTATAATAACTACACACTATAAACCATTTATTAAGCATTAGCAAATAGTGAATTCATTATTTGTTAAGCATTAACTCTACATTAATAAATAAGCAGCTAATAACTAAAGCTACAAATGCTGTATTCCTGACTTATAAGTACATTTATAATGTGCTTAATAATTGTACTTTCATACTTTGTTAATGGTGTATTTTTCATTACTAAATTAAGTATCGCATTCTTTACAAACCCGTTATTTAAGCTTAGTTGGTAGTTTTTTAAGATCATTCCGAATGAGTTAGTAAATGATTAATAAACTATTCAAATTAACGTTTATAATTCTTGTTATTCAGGCATATAGTAATGGTTACTATGCTAATAAATGCTTTATTAACTCAACTTCATCCGGTTTTGTGACCTAATCTAAAGTGAGGACTATTTATGCTATATAAATCCCTTATTAATGACAATATAAGGCTCAGTTAAATTCTAAACAGGAAAAAAGAACATAAACAACATTATTCATATCTATTTGTTTGAAGATACGCAACAATCAAATAAAAAAAATGTTTGCAACCTTATCTAAATAAAATTACTGTGCAGTTTAGACATTGCATCCTATTATATTTTTATCCAGTTTTATGTTGTATTTTGACACTCCTATTATTCAGCAATGTTTAAACATTACAGTAATTTGACTTTTTAGATAAGATTGCAAATGTTATTGTTCTTTTGATAGCAAGCCTTTAATTGTCATTTATAAGGGATTTACAAAGCATAAATAGTCCTTACTTTAGATTAGGTCACAAAACTGCATGAAGTTGAGTTAAAAAAGCATTTATTAACATACATAACCATTACTATATGCCTAAATAATATGTATAATAATGTTAATTTCAATAGCAATAATCATTTACTAACTTATTCTGAATTATCTTAAGAACTACTCTTAAATTCAGTGGCGGCTGGTGTTAAAAAATGTGTGTGTGGGGGGGGGGGGGGGGGGGGGGGGGTGGGGCGTGGGGTGGGATTACCAGAAAAAAATCTAACTGTTGGTAAAGTAAGAGTGTAAAAGCCATTTTTCAGGTGATGTATCAAAAAACTAAAATATGACTAAAGCATACAATAAATGCATCACAAATCAGTTCAATTTAATTTAATTTGGGTTTATTATCAGTAATGAAGTAATCAAGATAATCAGTAAACATGCGCACACACACACACACACACACACACACACACACACACACACACACACACACACAAATGTTGCCTAATCACTGGCCAGTAGCACCACTTGAAAATTAATTTTGCTCTCCTTTCTTTCTGGCTTGCAAATTTCTCAATAACCTTTTGGTTAAAGTCAGTCATCTCAGTCACCAGTCTCTTCTCTATTGACAGCATGGCCAATGCATTCAGCCTCTCTTGCGTCTTGCTGTTTGAAACAGCAAACACAGAAAACAGTAAAAGGCATGACTTACATCACAACCTGCCAGCCAACTCCGTTTGTCATAACAAGTGCTGGAAAAGCCCCGAATATACGCGCGCTCGCCATCACTTGACTACTGGTGAATTTGCATGGAAGGTCGATCTGCTCCAAGCTCCTTGATTCTTTTTTTTTCTTCATCCAAACGCCTTGTGGATGGATATCTTTGCAAAGATACGACAGAATTTTCCTTCATCTCGGGAAAATTGCAGTCTAAGCTCTTTGGTGAGAATGGTCCAATCACATAAGGCCAATCATATAAAAACAAATATGATTCGTTCTAACAACAAAAATGGGAGGGTTCGGGACGCAGAGCGCTGCGCCCCAAAGACAATTTATAACAGGCCAATTAGAGCTTATCGTCATATCACGTGCATTGCAAAAGTTCGTGTACCTACAGACACTCATTAGTCGGGCGCCCCGCACACATATGAAAAAATATTGTTCATACATTTTTTTTTCAATAAATGTTAGTGTGACTACAATAAATGTTAGAATGTTATAATTAAATCAATTTATTTAGTTAATATTTGTGATAATAAACATTAACATATTAAAGGGGTCTAACTTAAGGGGGCGGCGCCCCAGCGCCCTCTATTAACCAGCCGCCACTGCTTAAATACAAATGGTTTGTAAATAATGCAATACTTAATTTAGTGATGAAAAATAAATCATTAACAAGTATTAAGTATGATCATTATCATGAAAGTACAATTATTAAGCACATTATAAATGTAGTTGTAAGTCAATAATACAGCATTTGTAGCTTTAGTTATTAGCTGCTTACTAACATTTATTAATGTAGAGCTGATGCTTAACAAATAATGAATTGACTATTTGCTAATGCTTAATAAATGATTCATAGTGTGCAGTAATTATAAAGTGTTACCCAATACACTGTTATACAATGACTTGCCTAATTACCCTAACTTTACCCTAATTAACCTAGTTAAGCCTTTAAATGTCACTTTAAGCTGAATACTAGGCCCCGTTTACACTAATACGTTTTAGTTTGATATGGAAAACAAACTCCCGAGGACACGTTGGGTAAAAACAGTATACTTTATAACGCCATTCGCATTACCTTAGCTACGTTGTTTCACTCATCTTAACAATAAAATGAAAACATGATACAAGAACTGCCTATATTCATTCTGATATTAACTTAACAGACACTAAAAATGTCGTTGTGTATCTACATATTTATATGACGGTCATCTTCACTGTATGCATATTTATAACAAAACGGAGCCTATAACATCACTGCCTCCTTTCATTTTCATTGAAAAATATGAAACATACCCTCTCTGTTGCTGAATATCAGTTTAATAATTAATAATAGCCATTATAAAAGTATAACGTCCAATAAGTTTATACAACATAGGAAATAAAGGCAAGCAAATGTGCAGAATCAGTGTACATGGTTACATAAATTAATATATTCACTTATTTTTGCGCTCAGGAGGACTAATAATTCTGACTTCAACTGTATTTGTCACTCTCCATGGGATGTTTGATCAAGTGGGAAGACTGATAATAAGACATCTAAGTGCACTTAACTGTTACGGCCTTCATGCAGACAGCAGAAACAACAGTTCATGTGTTAAATTCAGCAACATTTTCCATTTTCAGAGATAATCTCAACAGGCGTCTCTGACAATGGAGAGACGCTTCAAAGCACATTTCTGTCTTCATTAAATTACGCTTTGTTATCGTGAGTTCTCATTTGCAGCTTTTTATGGAAATTAGAAATTAGGTTGTATGAAAGAACAAATAAAATCAGGTTGCCATCTCTCAAAAGTACCTGCAAAATCACACACCTTCCCTTGAGATTTAGGCCTTCATTTTCAGATGATTGGTTTTACTGCTGATTATGTATACAGTACCTGTATAATGCTATGGTATGAAATAAAGCTTATGAAAGATGGTTTATGCAACAATTTGAGATGAAACTCAGGGAAATCATCATTTACTCACTCACATTTCACTCCAAACTTTCACAGAACACACACATACACACACATTTGTACAGCTATCTTTATGGGGACTTTCCAAAGATGTAATCATTCATTTTCCTTTGGGTTAGTCTCTATTTCAGAGGTTGTCACAGCGGAATGAACCGCCAACTATTCCAGCATATGTTTGTTTTTGTGAAAAGTGGGTACATTACATAGGCTTCCATTCATTTTATACAGATCAAACCGTATATTATATTGCCCTCACCCCACCCTACCCCTAAACCCAACAATCACAGGAGACAGTGTACAGCTTTACTCCCTGAATAAACTCATCCTGTGTGATTTAGAAGCTTTTTGAGAAGTGAGGACGTCACCAATGTCCTCATATTTCACCTCCTTTTTGTAATACCTGTGTCATACCTATGTCATTATACAGATTTGTGTCCTGATATGTCACAAAAACACGTACACACACACACACACACACACACACACACACATACACTACGGCAGGGGTGTCCCAACTCGGTCCTGGAGGGCCGGTGTCCTACATAGTTTAGCTCCAACTTGCTTCAACACACCTGACTGGAAGTTTCTAGTATACCTAGAAAGAGCTTGATTAGCTGGTTCAGGTGTGTTAAGTTGGGGTTGGAACTAAAATATGTAGGACACCGGCCCTCCAGGACCAAGTTTGGAAACCCCTGCACTACGGGAAACCAGAGCACCCGGAGGAAACCCATGCCAGCATGGGGACAACATGCAAACTCCACACAGAAATGCCAACTGACCCAGCTGGGACTCAAACCAGCGACCTTCTTGCTGTGAGGCGATGGTGCTAAGCAATGAGCCACTGAGCCGCCCCCGTTTTATTGGTTAAAGTTAGTTAATTCATTTACTAACATGAACAGCATTCACTAACTATAGTTCATTCACTCATTCATTTATATTCTTTTCGGTTTAGTCCCTTTATTAATCAGGGGTCACCACTACGGAATGATCCGCCAACTTATACAGCATATGTTTTACGCAGCTGATGCCCCTCCAGCTGCAACCCAGTACTGGGAAACACCCAATAGACTCTTGCATTGACACTCATACACTACAGCTAATTTAGTTCATCAATTCCCCTATAGCGCATGTGTTTGGACTGTAGGGGGAAACTGGAGCACTCAAAAGAAACCCACGCCAACACGGGAAGAACATGCAAACTCCAGAAAGCCAGCTGGGGCTCGAACCAGTGACCTTCTTGCTGTGAGGCGAACGTGCTACCCACTGCGAAATAATGGATTGGCCAAAAGCATCTCTCCTGTGCTAAAATACCCACCAGTCCTATAATCTATGACTCCTTTCTGTGATTACTTTTAATTTTCACGTTCAGCTGACTGATATCAGCGTTTGTGTCTCTCTTCTGCAGATGAAATCTATCCTAAAGTCTACCACACCTGCTTCTTTATCGTCACTTATTTCGCTCCATTGTGTTTGATGGTCCTGGCATACATTCAGATCTGCCATAAACTCTGGTGTCAACAGGTATGTAAGTATTCCTGACATGTTTACACTTCAAAGTTAAAGTCTCAATGAAGTCAAAACTAGACATATATTGATTTTGTTAGCTCACATTGCTAGTTTTGTGGTGCACACTTCATCTGTGCATGCCATCAAGAAATAAAAGTGTCCTTGTAATCTAAAATTAAAGTGGGAAAAATCCTGTTTGTTTTCAGTTCAATTCTCAGATGAGGTCTGTCTGAGGTATTGGGCGTGGTTAACATACGTAACCACGCCCCTTCAGCTGTCAGTTTTGACAACAAACAGAAATGGTGAGGAGGAGGAGGAGTCTGTTAGGCTGTAATAACTCTCCCCAAACACTTTTCTTCTGAATGAAACGCCTACTTTACTACATCCAATCAGCTCGCAGTAGAATAAAACAAGCCACGCCCACTGTTTTCTCATGTAATATACAATAGCAGAAAAGAGGATAAGTTGTTAGTGTTTGCCCGTTGTTCTCTATGAAATTACATATTTTGACAGGAAGGTCGGAAATCCTATCATAACATTCGAACCAAATGTTTTAATTGGACAAAACTTTCTTAGTCCTACACCTTCTGCCTTCTATTTGTGTGTGTGTGTTTAAAAGACACTCTCAGATATATACGTTAAAATCTTTTTAAAAAAGACATGGGGGCCATATCATACACCCAGCGCAGTGTTTGGTGTGATTTGTTGCTATTTTCAGACCAGCGCAACTGTCATTTTCATGTTTTGCGCTACGTTGTTTAAATAGCAAATCCATTTGCGCTGCTTTGTGGAATCATGGGTGTGCTGGTCTATAAACGAGGTGTGTTAAGGCGCGTTGTTGGTGTGTTGGTATTTTGAGAAACTGAAATAGACCGCACCATTGACCAACTGAAAGCTGGAAAGTCCAGCGCAGAGCATGTCCAAACGCTTACACATTGCTTAATACACACAGGATGTACAGCAACACACAAATATCTTTACAGATGAAAACAATTAAAGGATTAAAATATTACAAAAATATTATTTACTGCATAAATATAAGCACCACTGCCTCCATGCCTTCTTCAACTCGGGGGGCTTTTTCAGTGACAATCTGCATCTGTATAATGTTATTATTATTAGCAGTATTATTTATTATCTGCTGATTTATATTTGTTTTAATAAAAACAGGTTTAGATTTGTCCACCTGTGGGGTTTTGGAGACGTCTGCATCACCATATAGGCCATAAGAACAGGACGTGTGTTTGGATATAACTCAGTTTTTTGACCACACTTCATTATTATTGTTCATTTATTCCTTTGCTGGAGATTAGAACTGAATTTGGAAATAGTTTTGACACAAATCTTTGCGCTTAACAAAGGAAAATAAATAAGTGGGCTAATGGATGTGTTCAGTGGAGTGAGTTTCTACCGTTTCCTTACTCCACCAAAGTAAAGGAATAAAGAGTAAAAGTAAAGTAAAGAGAAAGTAAAGAGGCTGAATGGAGGAGGCTCGTTCTTTATCCTCGTGCTGCAGATGCTCTGTTTAACTGTTTTATCACTAGTGAAGCGTTCAGATTTTACACTTACAAAGTCCGCCATGTAAATAGCAAATCCACCATGGTGTGATGCAACTGACTCTTAAAGGGAATGTGAGATGAGACTCTGATTGGTTTAATGAACGTTATGCTCAAAACACACCCAGAACTCATTAAGAGAATAAGCACAACCCTGTTAGACCATGCGCCGGGGCGCAGAGCGTATTTTACCATCCTTAAAATAGCAAAAATGGATTCAGACACGGCCTTAATGCTTTTGTGTCATGCGCTTTAGACTATGCACCTAGACCGTTAAAATAGAGCCCAAAATGTTTACTTGTGTATGAATTGTAAACACTGCAAACAATTTTATTTTTTACTTAAGAGTTTTTGTCTTGTTTGTAGTCCAAAACATTTACTACACAAGCTAAAAAGTCAAAGCTAAAAAGTCAAAGCTAAAGTGAAAGTTAAGTGAGTTTTTTCTTTAAAACAAGCAATATAATCTGCCGATGTAGTAAATAATCGTGTTTAATCCATTACCAATATTTTTTACTTGTCTATTAAATGCTTTTTGGTTACACTGACGGATCATGGTGACCTGTAGTGTTCAGTGTTTGACCTGTGATCAGATTCCAGGATCCTCTTCGGTCCTCCAGAGGCAGTGGAAGTCTCTGCAATGTTCGGCTCATGCGGTTGGGTCTGGGGAATCGGTGAAGGTGAGAACCAGCACAGTGTCAGCAGAGGCCAAGCAGGTGAAGGCCCGGCGGAAAACTGCACGGATGCTGATGGTGGTGCTGTTTGTGTTCGCGCTCTGCTACCTGCCCATCAGCATCCTCAACATCATGAAGAGGTGAGCACCCGGACACTCACACACTGGAGACAAACAAATGAATAAATCGTCAATGTCAAAAAACAACATACAGAGACAAAAAAACAAACAAAAATTATGTGCTGTACTAAAAGTTGTGGTGAAAAAAACATTTGTTAAAACTAGCCTAGAGCGCTGTCTGCTGTTAAAAACTAGCCTAGAGCATTGTCTGCTGTTAAAAACTAGCCTAGAGCGCCACCTGCTGTTAAAAACTAGCCTAGAGCGCCATCTGCTGTTAAAAACTAGCCTAGAGCACCATCTGCTGCTGTTAGAGCACCATCTGCTGTTAAAACAACCCTAGAGCACCAGCTGCTGATAAAACTACCATAGAGCGCCATCTGCTGTTAAAAACTAGCCTAGAGCACTGTCTGCTGAAAAAACTACCCTAGAGCACCATCTGCTGTTAAAACTAGGCTAGAGCACCATCTGCTGCTGTTAGAGCACCATCTGCTGTTAAAACTAACCTAGAGCACCATCTGCTGCTGTTAAAACTAGCATAGAGCACCATACAGCGCTGACGCGTCCATAGAGGCGACCTAGGTGGCATAATTGCCGATAACAACCCAATGTGCTCACCCCCCAAGCGTCACCCCCTCCCCTCCCTCCCGGTCCTCACTTTTATATGCAGTTAAAACTAGCCTAGAGCACCACCTGCTGTTAAAACTAGCCTAGAGCACCACCTGCTGTTGTTTAAAACTAGCCTAGAGCACCACCTGCTGTTAAAAACTAGCATAGAGCTCAGTTTGCTGTTAAAAACTAGCCTAGAGCGCCATCTACTGTTTAAAACTAGCCTAGAGCGCCATCTACTGTTTAAAACTAGCCTAGAGCTCAGTTTGCTGTTAAAAACTAGTCTAGAGCACCACCTGCTGTTGTTTAAAACTAGCCTAGAGCACCACCTGCTGTTGTTTAAAACTAGCCTAGAGCACCACCTGCTGTTGTTTAAAACTAGCCTAGAGCGACATCTGCTGTTAAAACTAGCCTAGAGCTCCATCTACAGTTAAATCTAGCATAGAGCACCACGTGCAGTTAAAACTAGCCTAGAGCACCACCTGCTGTTGTTTAAAACTAGCCTAGAGCACCAGCTGCTGTTAAAACTAGCCTAGAGCGCCACCTGCTGCTGATAAAGCTAGCCTAGAGCACCATCTGCTGTTAAAACTAGCCTAGAGCACCACCTGCTGCTGATAAAGCAAGCCTAGAGCACCATCTGCTGTTAAAACTAGCCTAGAGCACCACCTGCTGCTGATAAAGCTAGCCTAGAGCACCATCTGCTGTTAAAACTAGCCTAGAGCGCCACCTGCTGCTGATAAAGCTAGCCTAGAGCACCATCTGCTGTTAAAACTAGCCTAGAGCGCCACCTGCTGCTGATAAAGCTAGCCTAGAGCACCATCTGCTGCTAAAACTAGCCTAGAGCGCCACCTGCTGCTGATAAAGCTAGCCTAGAGCACCATCTGCTGTTAAAACTAGCCTAGAGCGCCACCTGCTGCTGATAAAGCTAGCCTAGAGCACCATCTGCTGTTAAAACTAGCCTAGAGCGCCACCTGCTGCTGATAAAGCAAGCCTAGAGCACCATCTGCTGTTAAAACTAGCCTAGAGCGCCACCTGCTGCTGATAAAGCTAGCCTAGAGCACCATCTGCTGTTAAAACTAGCCTAGAGCACCACCTGCTGCTGATAAAGCAAGCCTAGAGCACCATCTGCTGTTAAAACTAGCCTAGAGCGCCACCTGCTGCTGATAAAGCTAGCCTAGAGCACTATCTGCTGTTAAAACTAGCCTAGAGCGCCACCTGCTGCTGATAAAGCTAGCCTAGAGCACCATCTGCTGTTAAAACTAGCCTAGAGCGCCACCTGCTGCTGATAAAGCTAGCCTAGAGCACCATCTGCTGTTAAAACTAGCCTAGAGCACCACCTGCTGCTGATAAAGCTAGCCTAGAGCACCATCTGCTGTTAAAACTAGCCTAGAGCGCCACCTGCTGCTGATAAAGCTAGCCTAGAGCACCATCTGCTGTTAAAACTAGCCTAGAGCGCCACCTGCTGCTGATAAAGCTAGCCTAGAGCACCATCTGCTGCTAAAACTAGCCTAGAGCGCCACCTGCTGCTGATAAAGCTAGCCTAGAGCACCATCTGCTGTTAAAACTAGCCTAGAGCGCCACCTGCTGCTGATAAAGCTAGCCTAGAGCACTATCTGCTGTTAAAACTAGCCTAGAGCGCCACCTGCTGCTGATAAAGCTAGCCTAGAGCACCATCTGCTGCTAAAACTAGCCTAGAGCGCCACCTGCTGCTGATAAAGCTAGCCTAGAGCACCATCTGCTGCTAAAACTAGCCTAGAGCGCCACCTGCTGTTAAAAATTAGCCTAGAGCGCCATCTGCTGTTAAAAATTAGCCTAGAGCAACATCTGCTGTTATAATACAGCCTAGAGCGTCGTCCGCTATTAAAACTAGACTAGAGCGCCATCTGCTGTTCTGCTAGCTATTTGGTTTCAGGTGTGATGTGGTGAAAATCATAAAACAACATCTTTTGCATTACTTGTTTGACCTGAGGAAGGTCAAAATGTTGTTTTAATCTCAATAAACTGTTATTTTTAGCAACAGTGGCAAATTACAGAGAAGTATGCTGTTTGTCAATCAATCAATCAATCAATCAATCAATCAATCAATCAATCATAATAAATAAATAAAAATGAAATAAATGCAGAAAATGGTGTATCCTGTCTTATCCTGCCATGCTAAAAATATGATTACTGATATAATAAAAATAAAACACATTTTTAAACTCTTCTGTTGTGCTGGTGTAATGCGTTATCATGAGCATTGTGGTGTGAAGCGCTGAAGGCGTGAGACGGACGGCTGTGATAATATCTGTTAATTACAGGGCTCTTTGTAGTCTGTGCTCTATTCAAACCAAGACTCTTTAATGCATTTCTGTCTAGTGATGCTTCTTGTAGGAATTCATCTTTATGATGAATGAACATCTCCTTTCTAGTGTCTTTTATTTTTCTCACAATATAAACCTAGATTGTTACATTAAAGGAAGCATAAGAAGGCCCAAAATTACATTGTGAAAAATCTCCACACAGAAAACCTCTTGTGTTTTGACAGAAAAGCACGTCTATCAAAACACAAGAGGTTTTCTGTGTGGAGATTTTTCACAATGTGACTTTGGGCGTTCTTATATGCTTTCTTTAACATAATGATCTGTAGAGTTCATTCATTCATTCATTCAATCATTCATTTTCTTTTCGGCTTAGTCCCTCTACCAATCTGGGGTCGCCACAGCGCAATGAACCGCCAACTTATCCAGCATATGTTTTACGCAGCGGATGCCCTTCCAGCTGCAACCCATCACTGGGAAACACCCATACACTCCCATTCACACTCATACACTATGGCCAATTTTGCTTACACAATTCACCTACAGCACGTCTTTGGACTGTGGGGGAAATCGGAGGAGAACAACACGAGGAGAACATGCAAACTCCACACAGAAACGCCAACTGACCCAGCCGAGGCTCGAGCCATAATAAATGAAATTACAGTAATTATTTACTTTGTGACTAATTACACACAGTAAGTAACAAGTCTTGTTTCCAGTCCAAATATCTATTCTTGAATCAAGAAGCATTTTCTAGACCAGCAAAAAATATTCTTTTGTTTTAAGAAATAATGAGTCAATTTTAAGTGAGTTTTCCCTTAAAACAAGCAAAATAATCTGCCACTGGGGTTAAGCAAAATAATCTTACATCAAATAGTAAACAAGTTTATTTCACTTACCCCATTGGCAGTTTATTGTGCTTATTTAACGTAAAAAATCACTTCACTTTGACATATTATTTCTAAAAATCAAGCCAATATTTTTACTTGTCTAAAAAATGCTTCTTGATTTAAGAGTTTTTAGGTATTTGGACTCGAAACAAAACCATTTTTCTCAGTGCACCCAACACTGTTGGCAATTATTGAATTGAGTTGAATACTGAGAATAAATGAAAGCTTGAGAAAAAAATAAAAACAAATAAATAATCCAGCTTCATGTTGTTTGTCAAAGCAGTTTCCAGCTGTATTTGAAAACCTCGGCTTCATACATAAATGCTTTATTTATTCAGAATGTCAGAGGCTGCTTTTGTTGCTTGTGTTATTTATTTAATTTTTTTGTTCACCAGAGTATTCGGCGCATTCAAGAACACAGGCAACAGAGAGACTGTGTACGCCTGGTTCACCTTCTCCCACTGGCTCATATACGCCAACAGCGCCGCCAATCCAATCATCTACAATTTCCTCAGCGGTGAGATTTTACCACCACATCAAAGATACTTCATTTCTGCTTCTGGTGACCCACATGGGTGCTCTTCTTTTAAAGGGAGGGTTCACCCAAAAATGTAAATCCCATTTTAATTTACTCACCCACAGGTTATTTAAAAAGTACAGTTGAAGTCAGAATTATTCACTCTCCTGTGATTTTTGTTTTCCAAATGATGTTGAACAGATTCAGGAATTTTTCACAGTATTTCCTCTAATATTATTTCTTCTAGAGAAAGTCTTATTTGTTTTATTTCGGCTAGAATAAAAGCAGTTTTTAATTGTTTTAAAGCCATTTTAAGGTCAATATTATTAGCCCCCTTAAGCAATATTAGTTTTGCTTTGTCTACAGAACAAACCACTGTTATATAATGACTTGCCTAATTACCCTAACTTTACCCTAATTACCCTAGTTAAGCCTTTAAATGTCACTTTAAGCTGAATACTAGTGTCTTGAAGAATATCTAGTCTAATATTATGTGCTGTCATCATGACAAAGAGAAAATAAATCAGTTATTATAAATGAGTTATTAAAATTATTATGATTAGAAATGTGTTGAAATAAATCTCCTTTCCGTTAAACAGAAAATAGAGAAAAAAATATACAGGAAGGCGAATAATAAAAGAAGATTTTGAGCTGAATCTGTGGCTGTTGGTGATTCATATAATGGCAGTGAATGGTGACAAGATTTTTAGATTAAAAATAAACACATACAAAGGAGAACAAATCAATAGTCCTGGCTGCTAATGACACATTTAGGTCTTGTGAAGCGAAACGATCGCTCCATGTAAGAAAATTAACATTATTTACTGTATTATTAGCTTTAATAATACAGCAGAAGCAAATGCGTGCTTTGACGGGAGCTTAGGTGACGCAGCTTGTTGCGCTGAGAACTGTTTGACCAGACTATAGATTAAAGCTAATAATATTGTAAATAATATTTATTTTCTTACACAGAGTGATCATTTTGCTTCACAAAGACCTCAGTGTGTCATTAGTAGCAATATTGATTTGGACTCGTTTGTTTCTGTTTATTTTTAATCTAAAAAATCCTGTCACCATTCACTGCCATTATACGCTCACTGGCCACTTTATTTGTTACACCTTACTAGGACCCCCTTTTGCCATTAGAACTGCCTTAATCCTTCGTGGCAGAGATTCAACAAGGTACTGGACATATTCCTCAGAGATTTTTCTCCATATTGACATGATAGCATCACACAGTTGCTGCAGATTTGTCGGCTGCACATCCATGATGCCAATCTCCCGTTCCACCACATCCCAAAGGTGCTCTATTGGATTGAGCTCTGGTGACTGTGGAGGCCATTTGAGTACAGTGAACTCATTGTCATGTTCAAGAAACCAGTCTGAGATGTTTCACGCTTTATGACATGCGTTCTCCTGCTGGAAGTAGCCATTAGATGATGGGTACACTGTGGTCATAAAGGGATGGACATGGTCAGCAACAATACTCAGGTAGGCTGTGGCGTTGACACAATGCTCAATTGGTACTAATGGGCCCAAAGTGTGCCAAGAAAATACCACCACACCATTACACCACCACTACCAGCCTGAACCGTTGATACAAGGCAGGATGGATCCATGCTTTTATGTTGTTGACGCCAAATTCTGACCCGACCATCCGAATGTGGCAGCTGATATCGAGACTCATCAGAGCAGGCAACGTTTCTCCAATCTTCTATTGTCCAGTTTTGGTGAGCCTGTGTGAATTGTAGCCTCAGTTTCCTGTTCTTAGCTGACAGGAGTGGCACCCGGTGTGGTCTTCTGCTGCTGTAGCCCATCCGCCTCAAGGTTGGACGTGTTGTGTGTTCAGAGATGCTCTCCTGCAGACCTCGGTTGTAACGAGTGCTTATTTGAGTTACTGTTGCCTTTCTATCAGCTGGAACCAGTCTGGCCATTCTCCTCTGACCTCTGGTATCAACAATACATTTGTGCCCACAGAACTGCCGCTCACTGGATATTTCCTCTTTGTCGGACCATTCTCTGTAAACCCTAGAGATGGTTGTGCGTGAAAATCCCAGTAGATCAGCAGTTTCTGAAATACTCAGAGCAGACCGTCTGGCACCAACAACCGTGCCACGTTCAAAGTCACTTAAATCCCCTTTCTTCCCCATTCTGATGCTCGCTTTGAACTGCAGCAGATCATCTTGACCATGTCTACATGCATAAATGCATTGAGTTGCTGCCATGTGATTGGCTGATTAGAAATTTGCATTAACGAGCAGTTGGACGGGTGTACCTAATAAAGTGGCATGTGAGTGTATATATTTAAAATAATATTTTAGCAAATATATTTACAGCCTTATATATATATATATATATATATATATATATATATATATATATATATATATATATATATATATATATATGCAGATTCTGTCTGGACCTAGTCATGACGTACAGAAAGAAATGCATATGTAAAAATGAATGTAACCGTATGCAACAACAATAGCTGTGTCCTCTTGACTTACTGGTGATTAAAAACAAGGATATAATTAAAGGAAAATGTGAAATTTGGGATGAATCCTGCAATGTGTGCAAATAAAAGAACATGTGTGCAAATAAATGCAGTATTACCACTTTTGTCCAGAAGCAATTATAAATGATAATCAGATGATAGTTTGCAGTGCCAGGTTTACGCATTTAGGTATTCTAGGCTCAGCTCTTTAATTAAAAATGAAATAAAAATGCCTACATCACAAAAAAAAGGTAAACCAAGCCCTGATAGTCAGAGGTGGATTTAACTATTAAGCTAGGTAAGCAGCCGTTTAGGGCCCCAGGAAATTTAGGGCCCCCAATAAATACCTAGAAGTATAAATTATAACTATAAATTATATATATGTCATCATTTTCTATCATATTTTGTAAGGTTGAGGGTCTGTATTGTATTGTAATTATTACGTCTGTGCAAATTTGTCCCCCACCCCCAGTAATGGAGCAGTCTAGCGGTCAAATCAGAAAAGAAGATCGAGTGATATAAGCAAAAAGTCAGCAAAACTAACAAACAAACAAACAAACAAACAAACAAACAAACAAACAAACAAACAAATAAATAAATAAATACAAAGGGTGCATATTAAGACTTTTGGGCCCCATGGATGGAATTGCTTAGGGTCCCTGCTGATAGTGTGTGATTTAGTCTTAGAGGTTTAGTAGTCCTCTTTACTACTAACATTTCACTGATTTAGGAACAGTTTTTAGTGCTTCATTGTTTTGTAAAATACTCTTTTTAAGAGTTTCCAAATTTAGGACTGAAGTCTGGTATTTTTAAGATAAGTTAGGAGCTACTTTAACACACAATTTGTGTGTGTGTGTGTGTGTGTGTGTGTGAATACTGTCCAGACTGAGAAACACTGTGCTATATGGCATTTTCTCCATCTGCTGGTCACTTTCAGCCATCACACCTTTCATTCCACTTAGTGCTCACACAAGTTGTGTTGTTTCAACTCAAATTAGTATAGTAGTTTGAACAAACAGCTAAAGTAATTTTTAAGTGTACAATCTGATTTATAAGCCATTTTCTTCAGCAGAATAAAAAATTGGTGTTGCTATACTTGTGGAAACATTTGGTCCCCACAATGTGAGGAATACAAGGTACACACACTCATACACGCATGCACACCGCAACCTCAAAGCTTTGATATTTTAAAATGCTGTTTGCCCTCTGGAATTATCCTGGACTATTTCATTTCCAAACGCGCGCACTAATTATTGCTTCATTAGCATTGCAATATTCTCTTTGTGCAGCCGCTACAGGTTTGATAGCATTGAGTGCATCATTACCTGCTCATTTCAAGTACACTTTTGACATCATTTAGCGAAGCACACAGGATTCACTCAACCTCCTGACAATGAATTAATCCATTTAATCCACCGGTCATGCAGGGGGCTGGAAATTTGGCTTGAATTTGAATTGGTCTTTTAAAAAAGCGTGTAAAAAGAGTGGAACTTCATGGTAAAACAGCTTCTTAATGGACCCAGTGAACTGACACATGGGTCTAACAATGATTTGTTAGCATTCTCATTATAGAATTATCGTATTTTTATTTCTTTGTTTCACTTTTTTTGTTTTTGCATTTTATCACATATTGGAGGAACATTTTGCACTAAATTCTAAAGTAACATTATTTCATTGGTAACATTTAAAAACATCTAAGTAACATTGTAACGTTTAAGTAACATTGTAGCGTTTAAAAACATCTAAGTAATATTGTCACGTTTAAAAACATCTAAGTAACATTGTAACGTTTAAGTAACATTGTAATGTTTAAAAACATCTAAGTAACATTGTAATGTTTAAGTAACATTGTAACGTTTAAAAACATCTAAGTAACATTGCAACGTTTAAAAACATCTAAGTAACATTGTAACGTTTAAGTAACATTGTAACAATTAAAAACATCTAAGTAACATTATAACGTTTAAAAACATCTAAGTAACATTGCAACGTTTAAAAACATCTAAGTAACATTGTAACCTTTAAGTAACATTGTAACGTTTAAAAACATCTAAGTAACATTGTAAAGTTTAAAAACATCTAAGTAACATTGCAACGTTTAAAAACATCTAAGTAACATTGTAACGTTTAAGTAACATTGTAACGTTTAAAAACATCAAAGTAACATTGTAACGTTTAAAAACATCTAAGTAACATTGTAACGTTTAAGTAACATTGTAACGTTTAAAAACATCTAAGTAACATTGTAACGTTTAAGTAACATTGTAACGTTTAAAAACATCTAAGTAACATTGTAATGTTTAAAAACATCTAAGTAACATTGTAACGTTTAAGTAACATTGTAACGTTTAAAAACATCTAAGTAACATTGCAACGTTTAAAAACATCTAAGTAACATTGTAACGTTTAAAAACATCTAAGTAACATTGTAACGTTTAAGTAACATTGTAACAATTAAAAACATCTAAGTAACATTATAACGTTTAAAAACATCTAAGTAACATTGCAACGTTTAAAAACATCTAAGTAACATTGTAACCTTTAAGTAACATTGTAACGTTTAAAAACATCTAAGTAACATTGTAACGTTTAAAAACATCTAAGTAACATTGCAACGTTTAAAAACATCTAAGTAACATTGTAACGTTTAAGTAACATTGTAATGTTTAAAAACATCTAAGTAACATTGTAACGTTTAAAAACATCTAAGTAGCATTGTAACGTTTAAAAACATCTAAGTAACATTGCAATGTTTAAGTAACATTGTAACGTTTAAAAACATCTAAGTAACATTGTAACGTTTAAGTAACATTGTAACGTTTAAAAACATCTAAGTAACATTGTAACGTTTAAGTAACATTGTAACGTTTAAAAACATCTAAGTAACATTGTAACGTTTAAAAACATCTAAGTAACATTGTAATGTTTAAAAACATCTAAGTAACATTGTAACGTTTAAGTAACATTGTAACGTTTAAAAACATCTAAGTAACATTGTAACGTTTAAGTAACATTGTAACGTTTAAACACATCTAAGTAACATTGTAATGTTTAAAAACATCTAAGTAACATTGTAACGTTTAAGTAACATTGTAACGTTTAAAAACATCTAAGTAACATTGCAACGTTTAAAAACATCTAAGTAACATTGTAACGTTTAAAAACATCTAAGTAACATTGTAACGTTTAAGTAACATTGTAACAATTAAAAACATCTAAGTAACATTATAACGTTTAAAAACATCTAAGTAACATTGCAACGTTTAAAAACATCTAAGTAACATTGTAACCTTTAAGTAACATTGTAACGTTTAAAAACATCTAAGTAACATTGTAACGTTTAAAAACATCTAAGTAACATTGCAACGTTTAAAAACATCTAAGTAACATTGTAACGTTTAAGTAACATTGTAATGTTTAAAAACATCTAAGTAACATTGTAACGTTTAAAAACATCTAAGTAGCATTGTAACGTTTAAAAACATCTAAGTAACATTGCAATGTTTAAGTAACATTGTAACGTTTAAAAACATCTAAGTAACATTGTAACGTTTAAGTAACATTGTAACGTTTAAAAACATCTAAGTAACATTGTAACGTTTAAGTAACATTGTAACGTTTAAAAACATCTAAGTAACATTGTAACGTTTAAAAACATCTAAGTAACATTGTAATGTTTAAAAACATCTAAGTAACATTGTAACGTTTAAGTAACATTGTAACGTTTAAAAACATCTAAGTAACATTGTAACGTTTAAGTAACATTGTAACGTTTAAACACATCTAAGTAACATTGTAACGTTTAAGTAATATTGTAACATTTAAAAACATCGAATTAACATTGAAAAGCATCTAAGTAACATTGTAACATTTAAAACACCTAACATGTAGCATGTATAAATATATAAGTAACACTGTAATATTTAAAAACCTCGAAGTAACATTTAAAAACATTTAAGTAACATTGTAATATTCAAAAACATCTGATCGACATTTTAAAGCATCTAAATAACATAAAAACATGTTAAAAGAATATCTAATTTAAATGTACAAAAGAGTAATAATAAGAAAAAAAAGTAAGTGTTTTTGTTTAAACATTTTGAGAACTCTAGATTTAAACAAACATTCTGATAATATAATTTTTTTATAACGTCATAACTTTACCCAAAAATCCTTATAGTAGTTACACAGTACACGCAAAACAAAAAAAGTTTGCTAATTAAACTAATTTAAAAAATGAGCTGAAACAACACAATTCTTGAGCTTTTTGGGGGGACAATTTAACTGTTTCATGTTCGATCCACTTAGTAAACTTAATATCCTTCATGTTTTTCCAACACAAATTATGTGGAACCCAGCATTTTTTATATGTAGAGGCTGATTTTTTGACAAACTGTTGTACACTTAAAGGGAAAATTTTTCCTTTTTTTTTTTTGTTTATTAATTAATTTTTTTTTTTTTTTTTTTTTTTACAAAACTGCGATTTTTACATGGCTGATGTGATTATGGGAAAAATAATCTGCCAATGGGATATGCAAAATAATCTTGTTTTTTCTTTTGACATAATATTATTTTGCTTACCCCATTAGCAGATTATTTTACTTGTTTTAAAGAAAAACTCACTTTATGTTGACATGTTATTTCCTAAAAAAAGACAAGATGCTTTGCTTGTCTAGAAAATGCTTCTTGTATAATTTTTAGAACCAAGTCAAAAAATATGTACAGTGGGGGAAACAAGTATTGAACACGTCATCACGTTTCTCAGAAAACATATTTCTAAAGGTGCTGTTGACTTCAAATGTTCACCAGATGTTAACAACCAAAGAAATCCATATATGCAAAAAAACGAAATAAATTTACAAATGAAGTTATGTGTAACTAAATGAAATGACACAGGGGAAAAGTATTAAACACATGAAGAAAGAGAGGTGTAGTTTGGCAGTGAAAGCCCTGACAGCAGCTGAAATCTCTCAGTAGTTCTTCAGCAACCCTCTGCTCTTCCTCAGTGTAAATGAACATCAGCTGCTTCAGTCCAACATCTACATTAGCAGGAGGATGAAGATGAAACCAGGGTGGACATTTCAGCAAGACAATGATCCAAAACACAGCCAAGGAGACTCTCAGATGCTTTCAGAGAAAGAAAATCAAGCTGTAGAATGGCCCAGCCAATCACCTGATCCAAATTCAACAAAAAATACAAACTAACGCTCAGATTTGATAGACGAGACCCACAGAACCATCAAGATTTTGACACTCTGTTGAAGTCTGTGAGAAACTCACACCTGAGCAATGCATGAGGCTTCATTCTCCATGTGAGAGGCGTCTCTAAGCTGACATCATTAAAATAAAGACTTTTATATAAAGTATTAAATACATTTGAGTAGTTCAGCACTTTCTCCTGTCATTCCATTGTTATTACACACAGCTCATTTTTCAGATTTGTTTGTTTTGCTTTATTTTTATGTTGGTATTGTTTGAGTTTTTACCAAAATCTGCCTCAATTCCATGTCAACAGCTCCTTTAGAAATATTATTCCTAGGAAAAAATAAAACATGATGTGTTCAATACTTATTTATATACATATTTGCATTGTATCTGCTCACTATATATATATTTATATATTTTGTATATACAGGTAAATTTCGAGAGGAGTTTAAAGCGGCGTTCATCTGTCAGTGCTCGGGTCGAGAAGAAACACACAAGCAGAGAGCGAGAGGCAGAACGAGCACAGACAGCCGAAAATCCCTGTCAACGCAGGTCAACAACCTCGACAACATCTCCAGGATTTCAGACCAGGCGGTGTAGATCATCCAGAGGAACACACTGAACAGATCCATTATTGGCCAGCTTTCTGAAAATGACACTGTGTCAAGCACTGGAGGCTTCAGGAATTGATTTTAGGGGTATTTTTTGTGCTCATGACCCCCAGAGATGATGGAATGCATGAAAATAATGGCATGTCTCTGAAAGCCAATGACGCCTGGAGAGATGCAACAAATGAATCCGTTTTTGTGTTGAAATACTTTATTCTTTTCACTCTTGATGGCCATATTTTGGATTGATTTCTCTGAGGAGTGAAAGCTTTGCTCTGTTTGTTGAGCATCAGACCAGCCGAACGCACTGATTCTGGCTCATCGGTCGTGTGTTTTTGGATGCTGTTATTGTTTGAGCACCCAATGGCAGATGCAGTGCCTGTTTGAAAACAAACATGATTTCTGGATTTCAGACTACTGTGGAGCGCCACAAAATGTGACATTGTTTATTTGTGTGTAATTTTGTATTAAAGGGATAGTACACCCATTTACTCAACATTTACATATACACCGAAGTGACTCGATACGTTTAACTACATGTTTTATGAATACAAAATAAGATATTCTGAAGAATGTTGTAAACAGCCATTCACATCCATAGTGGGAACATGAAATGCTGTTGATGTCAGTGGCTGTTTTTTCCCAGCATTCTTCAGTATATCCAATGTGATCTCACTTCCATCAGTTTGTAACTTTTTGATTTAGTGGCTAATTCATATGAATGTGTACGATCTCAGTGGTGGAGTTTAAAATCATTTGCTCATGCCCCAATGATGGTTGGGTTTAGGGGTGGGCTTTAGCGCCATGCCTCCTTTTAAAAATCGTACATTTTAATACAACTGAACTTGTGCGAATTACAGTAGCCACTAAACGTAAAATAGTCACATTTCCTTCTAATTATAGATCAATTACTATAGTCTATAATGTTACCATAGCAACTATAGAATTACCACAACAGAAAAACTCTATAGCTTATGTGTTACCATAGCAACTATAGAATTCCCACAACAAAACAACTCTATAGTTTATGTGTTGCCATAGCAATTATAGAATTACCACTACAAATCAATTGCTATAGTTGATGTGTTACCATAGCAACTATAGAATTACCACAACAGAACAACTCTATAGTTGATGTGTTAACATAGCACCTATATAATTACGGCAACAGATCAACTAGTGTAGTTGATGTGTTACCATAGCAACTATACAATTCTCACAACAGAACAACTCTATAGTTTGTGATGCCATAGCAATTATAGAATTACCACTACAAATCGATTGCTATAGTTGATGTGTTACCATAGCAAATATATATTTACGGCAACAGATCAACTAGTGTAGTTGATGTGTTACCATAGCAACTATAGAATTCCCACAACAGAACAACTCCATAGTTTATGTGTTGCCATAGCAATTATAAAATTACCACTACAAATCAATTGCTATATTTGATGTGTTACCGTAGCAACTATAGAATTACCACAACAGATCAATTACTATAGTTGATGTGTTACTATAGCAACTATAGAATTCCCACAACAGAACAACACTATAGTTGATGTGTTACCATAGCAACTACAGAATTACAGCAACAGATCAACTACTGTAGTTGATGTGTTACCATAGCAACTATAGAATTGCCACAACAGATCAATTGCTATAGTCTGTGTTACCATAGCAACTGTAGAATTACGGCAACAGATCCACTACTGTAGTTGATGTGTGACCATAGCAACTATAGAATTCCCACAACAGAACAACTCTATAGTTGATGTGTTACCATAGCAACTATAAAATTACCGCAACAGATCAACTACTGTAGTTGATGTGTTATCATAGCAACTATAGAATTACCACAACAGAACAACTCTATAGTTGATGTGTTACCATAGCAACTATAGAATTACGGCAACAGATCAACTACTGTAGTTGATGTGTTACCATAGCAACTATAGAATTGCCACAACCGATCAATTGCTATAGTCTGTTACCATAGCAACTATAGAATTACGGCAACAGATCCCCTACTGTGGCTGATGTGTTACCATAGCAACTATAGAAATACCAGAAGTACTTTACCAAAGCCCTATGGTTCAAAAACACTACAATATCTGCTATAAATTCCTATAATATTTTTTAATATTGAAAGTATTTTCTAGTGAGATCAGGCTGGTGTATCAAAAGAAACACAATCACAAAACAAAGCGAGTAAAAGATGACTTTTGGGTGAACTATCCCTTTTCTTTGCTGAGAGGTTCATTTGTTTTCTTGTTCACGTGCACGTGCCTGAGCATGAACATTCAATCTGATGTTTGGAGGACATAAGAAAATGTGGGGGAAATTGAAGAAAGTATGGATGTTAAGTCTTGTTTTCTGGAATTAAAAAGAAAATCAAAATTGAGTTTCTTACTTTATTTAAGACCAGATATCTGCAAATGGGGTTATAAATAAATTTGTTTTTTCTTTTTAAATTAAATGACTTTTTCTGACACCAATGGTAGATGTTTTAGAAAAAAAAGCTCAATTATTTTTTCAAAAAAGCCCTTCTGTTTCAAATATTTCCCAAGTGATGTTTAAAAGAGCAATATCAAAGTCTAGTTGTACTTTGGCTGAAATAAAACACATATTTAAAAAAAAAATAAAAACAGCTCAAATCTATATTATTAGCCACCTTAAGATTTTTGCTTTTATTGATTGACTACAGAACAGATTGCGGTTGTCTAATGAATTGTCTAATGAATCTTGCAAAATAACTAGTAAAATATTACATGCTGTCATCATTCATTCTTTTCTTTTCGGCTTAGTCCCTTTTTTAATCAGGGGTCGCCACAGCAGAATAAACCACCAACTTATCCAGCGTAAGTTTTACGCAGCAGATGCCCTTCCAGCTGCAACTCATCACTGGGAAACCCCCATACACTCTCATTCACACACACAGACTACGCACAATTTAGCTTACCCAATTCGCCTATAGCGCATGTGTTTGGACTGTGGGGGAAACCAAAGCACGTGGAGGAAACCCACGCCAACACGGAGAGAACACGCAAGCTCCACACAGAAACACCAACTGACCCAGCCGAGGCTCGAACCAGCGACTTTCTTGCGACATCGCTGCCCACTGCACCGCCCTTACTGTCATCATGGCCAAGACAAATGAATTAGTTATTAGAAATAAATTATGAATGTTTACATATGTTTTGAAAAAAAACTTCTCTCTGCAAATATCACATGGGAAATATATATATATAAAGGATTATAAACTTCAGAGGAGGGCTAACAACTCTTTCTTTCATGTTTCAGAAAACATTTCTTCATCTGCATGTGCTGGACAAATGCCAAATGCTTAATTTAATGTATATCACACTTAAGTGAAACAAGGCCTATAAAATAAAGTGCATAACAATCTACTTTAGAAATAATTTATTCAATAAGTGGACAAACAACTAAACATTTAAATAAATATTTAGATTATTAGCATATTGGTACATTTTTCAGACAATGACTTCAAACCCTAAAGGGATAGTTCACCCAAAAATGAATATTTTGTATGCATTTACTCATTCTTTACTATTATTTTTTCCTTCTGTTGAACACAACAGAAGATATGCTGAATGAAGAATGCTCACTAATGTTTAAAACCACATGATTAAATAAGGTAATTTTTAATTTTTTTTGGTGAACTATGCTTTAAAGATATTTTGAATCGCAAGGAAAATGTGTCTTGAAATGAGAATGTTTAGAATTTAGATATTTGTACTGGGAAAACAGGGCAGACATATTAAGGGAGAACTTCATTTTTTTTTCAGTGAGAAATAGCACAATTCAGGAAACGGGTTGCATTTGACACTTTCCGCATGCATGACTACAAACTGATCTTGTTTATGTGCTTTATATTATATTATATTTATTTTGTTTATTTTGTTCAAATTTGACATTTTGAGTCATCTTTTCAGGGACAGTTTCCTCTACTTCAGTCCCAATCAGCCCACATGAAAAATAAAAATACTATAGCAATGTGCAGAAAATTATTTATTGTTTTTGATCAACACTATAGTATGGTGTATACGTACAGTATATATTTAAATCACAACCAATCAATTACTGCAGTTGATGTGTTACCATAGCAACTATAGAATTACCACAACCAATCAATTACTATAATTGATCTGTTACCATAGCAACTATAGAATTACCACAACCAATCAATTACTATAATTGATCTGTTACCATAGCAACTATAAAATTACCACAACAGATCAACTACTACAGTTGATGTGTTACCATAGCAACTATAGAATTACCACAACCAATCAATTACTATAGTTGATGTGTTACCATAGCAACTATAGAATTATTGCAACAGATCAATTGCTATAGTCATTGTTACCATAGCAACTATAGAATTACCAACACATATCAAATATAATAGTTGATGTGTTACCATAGCAACTATAGAATTACCACAACAGATCAGCTACTACAGTTGATGTGTTACCATAGCAACTATAAAATTACCGCAACAGATCAACTACTGTAGTTGATGTGTTACCATAGCAACTATAGAATTATTGCAACAGATCAATTGCTATAGTCATTGTTACCATAGCAACTATAGAATTACCAACACATATCAGATATTTTAGTTGATGTGTTACCATAGCAACTATAGAATTACCACAACATAACAGTTACTACAGTTGATCTGTTACCATAGCAACTATAGAATTACAAGAAGTAATTTACTAAAGTACTATGGTTTAAAAACACTACACTATTTACTATAAGTTACTATAGTATTTGTTTTAATATGGGAGGCACACAAACAAACACCAAGACATGCTTTTATTGTTCACTTAATGTGAATTTCAGCTGTGAAGTGTGCACTGTTGTGGATGTTTTGCACAGTCCTGCAGGAATTATTTGCATTGAGTGTTTGTTGGTCATGAAGCCTGAAGCACTGAGTGTTGATGCCACTATTATTAGTCTGATGAGTACAGAGTAATAAGGCAGAATAGCACAATAATGCACCTTTGTTCGAGTGTGCTAGACACCATCACGAACATGAACAGGTGACCGGCAGGGCGTCAAACTCTTTATGATGAATTTATCTCTCAGGTGCTTGTATTGACGTCTTGTGGTATTTTTTTTTGAAACGTGCACTTGCTGCTGCTGCTTCTCTATACTGTGTGAAAATGTGTTTGACATTACGTTTGTGTGTGTTTTAGTTGTTTTAGTGTTATCTGTAACACTTTCTGATACCCGTGCTCATATATGGAGCCAGATCAGTCAATTTAAACATCCACAACACAATTCACATTTACAAGATCCAGTTCAAAAGTTCAAAACACCATTCATAAATACACAAATCCAATTCATAAGTTCAAAACGCGATTATAAAATATACAAATCCAATTCATAAACTCAAAACACGATTCAAAAATACACATATCCAATTCATAAACTAAAAAAGAGATTAATAAACACAAATTAAATTAGTAAGTTCAAAACATGATTTGTAATATACACAAATCCAAATTGAAAATTTAAAATGCGATTCAAACATTCACAAATCTAATTTGTAAATTAAAAAATGCAATTTATAAACACACAAATCCAATTAGTAAATTTAAAACGCGATTCAAAAATACACAAATCAAATTCGTAAGTTCAAAACATGATTCATAATATACACAAATCCAAATCATAAATTCAAAACGTGATTCATAAACACACAAATCCAATTCGTAAAGTAAAAATGTGATTCAAAAATACACAAATCTAATTTGTAAAATAAAAACGCGATTCATAAACACACAAATTCAATTCGTAAGTTCAAAATGCGATTCAAAAATACACAAATCTAATTTGTAAATTAAAAACGCAATTCATAAACACACAAATCATCTCCGTAAGTTCAAAACAAGATTCCTAATATACAAAAAACAAATTCGTAAATTCAAAACGCGATTCAAAAATACACAAATCTAATTTGTAAATTAAAAACGCGATTTATAAACACACAAATTCAATTCGTAAGTTCAAATCACGATTCATAAACACACAAATCCAATTCATAAATTCAAAACACGATTCAAAAATACACAAATCCAATTTGTAAATTAAAAAATGTGATTCTAAAATATACAAATCTAATTTGTAAACTAAAAACGCAATTTATAAACACACAAATTAAATCTGTAAGTTCAAAACATGATTCATAATATACACAAATCTAATTCGTAAATTCAAAACGTGATTCAAAAATACACAAATGTAATTTGTAAATTAAAAACTCGATTCATAAACACATTCAGTTCATAAATTCAAAATTCAATTAAAAAATACACAAAAGTTTTTGTTCGTAAATTTTGTGTTGTATTTATGAATTGTGTTTTGTATTTACAAACTGGACTTTGTAAATGTCAATTGCTCTGTGCATGTATGAATTTTATTTTGTAAATGCATTATTTTTGTGACTGGTCTGGCTCCATATTTGAAAATGAGTTATTATTGTTTATAATCAAGCATAACAATAAATGACGCAACAAAACCTATACTGTATGATAATGACGGCAACATTTATAATATCCTTATTTAATACATATTAGTGATGTATATTTCAGTATGCATGTTCATAACACATTATACACTGATTTATATGTATTAATTAGTTGGTCGTGATTTTAATAATGTACATTTTATAATACTCATGAATTTTTTTTTTTTTTTTTTTTTTTTAACAATTCTGCTTTTATTCTCCTGTGTGGCACAGATAAGGTCCACGTATGTGTAAGCAGGACAAAATGGATTCCAAATGATCATATGGATTCCAATTTACTTATCCGATAAAGACAATCATGAATACTTATGAAGCAGGGAGTTATGAACATGTATATTTAAAAAATGCACCACTAGTAATATTAATAACACTATTATAATGTATCTATAACTGTCATCATTATATATCTATAAAGGCACTATACAAAATAAAATGTATGATTATTATTATTATTATTATGAAGTATAGGTTTTGTTGTGCCTTTATAGATACATATATAGACTAGTTATTGCTTGATTGAATTCATAATGAGCATGGGCATCATAGAAAGTGTTGCTAAATTTCTACAAAGCCATTGGTCCTTATATTTTTTGTTAGCATATATGTAAATAATCTCCACACATGACGACGTTCAAACAGTGTGTACCTGGGAAAATGTGAATTACACTTGTCTACTCTTGTTGATGCAATCCAAAAAAATAAATCAATAATTAAACAAACAGCAACATAAGTGTTGGCGTATGTTTTGAAAAGCATTGCCAATCAGCATATTTTTTTCAGAGGGTTTTTGTGCTAATCTTTATAATTAAAGCGGACCTATCATGCAAAAATCATTTTTATAAGGGGTTTAAACACAGTTGTGTGGCAGCATTCTGTAAATATAATCAGCTTCTAATGGTAAACATGAATTATTTTATTATTTATAATCAGACTTGATTGACATTCTCCCTTTGTACGTGTCATCAGAGGGGGAAAGCCCCGCCCACTAGTCACCATCTCTCCCTTATTAGCATAAACAGCCCTGAGCAAGAAGCAGCTGTCCGCCATTAGAGTATTGAATCTGCCACTATGCTGACACATAGGCATTTGTAGCTCCGCCCTCTTTTAAAAGAGCACAATCTCATTTGAATTTAAAGCGACAGTCATCAAAATGCCACAATGCAGCCTAAAAGGGTCAATTTCAGAGAGTTGCAACACAATATTTGTGTGATATTTTGAGCTACAACTATCATCAGATGGGGAAAGCCTCGCCCACTGGTGACGATCTCTCCCTCATTAGCATAAACAGACCTCAGCAAGAAGTAGTCATCCGCGATTAGAGTTTTGAATCTGCCACTATGCTGACACATTTATAGCTCCGCCCTATTTTAAAAGACCACAATCTAATATGAATATAAAGCGACAGTCACCACAACACCACAATGCAGCCTAAAAGCATCCGTTTCAGAGTTGCAACACATTTTTTGTGTGGTATCATCAGAGGGGGAAAGCCCCGCCCACTGGTGACCATTTCTTCCTCATTAGCATAAATAGCCCTAAGTGAGAAGCAACTGTCAGAAATTTGCATTAAATAAAATGTCTGCTCTGAAAATAGTCCAATTTAACTTAAGTTCTAGTCAAAAATAGGATCTGATATCACTTAATTAACAAATACACAGTCTGTTCTACACAATACATGATGTCTGAATGATCTTTTCTCATTCATAAGTGTGTAAATATACTGAAAGACTCATAAAAGAAGCCTTAGAAGAGGGCTGCATGAGATTGCTTAATAAACAATAATGTCTTAATGAAAGTTTTAATGAAAAAGGAAAGTCTGATGGTTACTGTGATGCTGTTCTTTTTATTTTATTTATTTCCCATTTTGAGTCTTGACAGAATGACTTGTTCTGATTCTAAAGCTCAGAGTTAATAAAATAAGAAATAAAATTAATGAAAAGCTTATAAAAGGTTGTCTGATGGTTACTGTGGGTTTAGAAGACCGAATTCAATGATATATCAAAAGCCAGTGTCTTTTTTTTAATCCTTTTTTTTTTTATTTGGATTCTTGACAGATTCATTTCTTCTGACTCTAAAACTCAGATTAACTTAAATTAAGTATAATTAAACATATGAAAAATGAAATTAAATAAAATTAAACATTCATTCATTCATTTTCCTTCAGTTTAGTCCCTTTATTTATCAAGGGTCGCCACAGCGGAATGAACCACCAATTTATCCAGCATATGTTTTACATAGCAGATGCCTTTTCCAGCTGCAACCCAGTACTGGGAAACACCATTTGCATAGCCCTCAAAGCCTAACGTAAGCTTTGTGATTGGTCGGCTTGGTAGCTGTGCCGAGTGTGGGTGGTGATGAGAGCCGCAAGCAATGAAGCAATTGTTTACAAGTGTCAAGTCCTGGGAAGGAGCTCCAGGTGTTTTGTGTTTACCCTCGTAATTAAAGTTGTTGCACGTCCGGCGGTTTCCGTCTCTGAATGAACGAGTTTGAGCTACTTGTACATTAAGGTAGCGTTCAGATAAAACAAAACACTCAACACAGAGGAACATAAAAACCTACTGCCATCTAGCGTTTCGAAAGTGTTACTGCAGAGCAACACAAACAGCGCGCAGAAGTATAAATGCACGACTACACAAAAGGCAGGCGCCGTGGGTCATGATGATCACTCGACGCAGAAGTATAAACCAGCCTAAAGGGCAATTTAGCTTACCCAATTCACCTATAGCGCATGTGTTTGAACTTTGGGGGAAACCGGAGCACCCGGAGGAAACCCACACCAACATGGGAAGAACATGCAAACTCCATATAGAAATGCCAACAGACCCAGCTAGGGTTCGAACCTGCGACTTTGTTGCTGTGAGGTTACAGTGCTAACCACTGAGCCACCGTGTCGCCCAAAATGAAACATATATAAAATAAAACTGAATTAAACATAAATTAAATTACACATAAACAAAATAAAATAAAAGACATTTTGGTGACCGCTGCTTTAAATTCAAATGAGATTGTGTTGCCAGTCCTCTTTTCAAAAGAGGGCGGAGCTACAAACGCCTATGTGTCACCATAGTGGCAGTTTGAAAACTATTGGCAGGCTACTTCTCACTCGGGGGCTGTTTATTCTAATGAGGAGGAGATAATCACTAGTGGGTGGGGCTTTCCCCCTCTGATGACACGTACAAAGGGAGAATGTCAATCAAAGTGTTTCTGCAGACTGTTTTTATTAAACCTGATTATAACAAATAGAATTTATTATTTTTTTACCATTAGGAGCTGGATATATTCACAGACTGTTAATACACAGCTGCGATTAAACCCCTTATTAAGGTGATTTTGCATAATAGGTCCCCTTTAAAAGCAACAAATGGTCTTAGAGTGAGTTATTTTGTAACTTGGAACTGTTAATCTGACTTATTTTCATAGCCGTTTATTTACTTAATGGTTTTATGAAAACAGGTTTACTCACTTTTTTTTTTTTTGGAGTAAATCAGCTTAATGGCTGTTTTGACAGTGTAACCTCCTGCTGATTGGCTGAGGCTGCAGTGCAGGTGCGAGATGTTGAGCAGCTGCTGCACCTGAGAGAGGATTATTGGCTCATTATTATCATCACAGTGACGCAGTAAAGAGAGTGAAGAGAGCGTCTGTAGAGGAGCTCTTCATTCATTCACAACACTAACCAACACCAGCAGCACACATGAGGGCCACACGAGCTGCCATTCTCCTCGGTGAGTACAGAGACTCTATGATGGAGGACTGAAACTTTAAAACACAAATGATCAAGCAACATTTATCGGCTAAATCAAATCAATCTTACATTAAACTGATTTTAAATAGCTTGTGAATACTGCACATAAACAATCTAGATGTGTATACGCTGTTAAAAAGAATGCTGGGTTGTTGGGGCAACATGAAGGAATTGTTCACTTATTAGTTTTTACAAATTTAAGTGGATTGAACGTAAAATAATTAAGTTGTCCCCCAAAAAACTCAAGAATTGTGTTAAGCTCATTTTAAATAAGTAGTTTACAAACAAACAGCACACATATTCTTTGAGTGCTTTATTTTCCACTTATTTAAAAATCCTTCTGTCCTCTTGTGTGTGTATGTATGTATGTATGTATGTATGTATGTATGTATGTATGTATGTATGTATGTATGTATGTATGTATGTATGTATGTATGTATGTATGTATGTATGTATGCATGCATGCATGCATGTATGTATGTATGCATGTATGCATGTATGCATGTATGTATGCATGTATGTATGTATGTATGTATGCATGTTTGTATGCATGTAAACTAAAAAAAATGCTCCACACAATTCCTTCATGTTGTCCCAACTCATATCAACTTAATTGTTTATGTTCAATCAACTTAAATTTGTAAAAACTCAAGAATTGTATTGTTTGAGCTCATTTAAAATAAGTAGTTTAAATAAGCAGCAAAAATCTTTTTTTTTTTGAGTGTATGTATGTACCCTGAGCGCCTGAAATACACTCAAAAAATGATGTTTGCTGTTTGTTCAAACTACTTATTTAAAATGAGTTGAAACAACTCAGCATGGGAACCCAGCATCTTTTACGGTAAACTCTGAATATTGCACATAAACAATCTAGATATTTATTTATAACTTGAAAAAATGTATTATTCACTTATTTAAATGTCCTTCTGTCTTCTTGTGTTGACATGTATGTGTGTATGTATGTATGCATGTACAGTTGCAATCAGAATTATTGAACCCCCTTTGAATTTTCTTTTCTTTTTTAAATATTTCCCAAATGATGTTTAACAGAGCAAGGAAATTTTCACAGTATGTCTGATAATATTTTTTCTTCTGGAGGAAGTCTTATTTGTTTTATTTCAGCTAGAATAAAAGCAGTTTTTAATTTTTTAAAACCCATTTTAAGGTCAATATTATTAGCCCCTTTAAGCTATATATTTTTTCAATAGTCTACAGAACAAACCATCATTATACAATAACTTGCCTAATTACCCTAATCTGCCTAGTTAACCTAATTAACCTAGTTAAGCCTTTAAATGTCACTTTAAGCTGTATAGAAGTGTCTTGAAGAATATCTAGTCAAATATTATTTACTGTCATCATGGCAAAGATAAAATAAATCAGTTATTAGAGATGAGTTATTAAAACTATTATGTTTAGAAATGTGTTGATAAATTTTTCTCTCTATTAAACAGAAATTGGGGAAAAAAATAAACAGGGGGGCTAATAAATCAGGGGGTTGAATAATTCTGATTGCAACTGTATGTATGCGCGTATTCTGAGCTCTCGAAATGTTGGGTCAAAAATGATGTTTACTGTTTGTTCAAACTAGTTATTTAAAATGAGCTGAAACAACACAATTCTTGATGTTTTTCGTTCAATCCACTTAAATGTCTTACATGTCACTTCTCTTTGTCAGAATCTGTGAATTTTATTATGAATTTCTTGATAAAGTTGTTGTTAAACATATTGTTGAATATTCTTTTTTTTTTGTTTCCAAGCATATGCACATGTGATGTTAAGTGCAAATAAGTATCCTGCATATAAATAATAATGCAATGATGACATATAGTTGTTTTTAATTATGTATGGTGTTTATTTTGAAAGATTATTATGATGGCATGCAATGATGATTTGCTTCATATACTTTAAAGTACAGTAAGTGATATTATTGGTTATGACTCAGCTTTATCGAGTACTCTCCTTATATTACTCCCTTTTTTTCTGAAAAAGGAGCTCCTTTTTTACTGCTTCGTAAGTATATTAAATTTGATTGGCTTTACTTAAAGGGAGTAAACCTATTGCCTTCAAATTATAAGGTAAATAAACTGCACTGTAAAAAAATGCTGGTTTCCACACAATCGATTTGTGTTGGGACAACATATAAAAATGTGATTAACTTATTAGTTTTTACAAATTCAAGTGGATTGAACATGAAACAGTTAAGTTATCCCCCTAAAAAATCAAGAATTGTGTTGTTTCAGCTTATTCATTCATTCATTTTCCTTCGGCTTAGTCCCTTTATTCATCAGGGGTCGCCACAGCGGAATAAACCACAAACTTATCCAGCATATGTTTTACACAGTGGATGCCCTTCCAGCTGCAACCCAGTACTGGGAAACATCCATACACACTCATTCACACACACACACTTATACACTACAGCCACCTATATTCAAATCACCTATAGCGCATGTGTTTGGACTGTGGGGGAAACCGGAGCACCCGGAAGAAAACCCACACCAACAGGGGACTCACACCAGCGACCTTCTTGCTGTGAGGCGACATTGCTAACCACTGAGCCACCATGTCGCCTGTTTCAGCTTATTTTAAAGTAAATATGTCTGTGCATAATTATACAAATTAAATCAACTTAACAGTTCCAAGTTACAATGTATTGACATTGTAACTCATTTGCATATGCATTTTTTAAAGTGAAGTCAACTTGTAGCTTTTAAGGCAACAAATTTACTCACTTTTTTATATATATAATAGTTTTTTTGGTCCCACTTTATATTAAGTGTCGCTTATACCTGTGAACTTACATGGTAAATAGATGTGTAAGTAGTATGTAACTACAGTGTATGTACACACTGGTACAGAGTATTTACTTGTGTATACTGGTGTAACTACACTCATGTAACAACCAACTGAATAGTATGTGTAAGTACAAATGTGTAACAGGACATTGGTAACAACAGTAGGAAAGTACACATCTGTAACAAGAATTATGTAAGTGCATTGTGTAACAACAATATGTACTTGCAGATGTTTTCCCACTTCCACACCTGTTTGCAGATCATGTACTTGTGAACACTGTATGGCTGCATTAGAAGGTTTCACCTTGTGATACAAGTGTACTTGCATGGTAAATCCACAGGATCCACTCAATATAAAGTGTAAAATGGTCACAAATTACTGTTCATACATTCATTCATTTTCTTTTCGGCTTAGATGGGTTGCAGCTGGAAGGGCATACACTGTGTAAAACATGTGCTGGATAAGTTGGCGGTTCATTCCGCTGTGGCGACCCCAGATTAATAAAGGGACTAGGCCGAAACGAAAATGAATTTTATTTTAAACTTTATATTGTGGACTGTTCCGGTGGAGTTACCATGTAACTACAGTTATTAAAGTGTTGCATAGAAAATATTTCTACAAGTTATACAGTAATTTGTGACCATTTTACACTTTATATTAAGTGGTCAGTTCCTGTGGAGTTACCATGTAAGTACACTGGTATCACAAGGTGAAACCTTCTAATGCAGCATTAGTTCTGCCATACAGTGTTCACAAGTGCATGATCTGCAAACAGGTGTGGAAGTGGGAAAACATCTGCAAGTACATATTGTTGTTACACAATGCACTTACATAATTCTTGTTACAGATGTGTACTTTCCTACTGTTGTTACCAATGTCCTGTTACACATTTGTACTTACACATACTATTCAGTGGGTTGTTACATGAGTGTAGTTACACCAGTAATACAAAAGTAAATACTATGTAAACGTGTGTACATACACTGTAGTTACATACTACTTACACATCTATTTACCATGTAAGTTCACAGGTATAAGCGACACAATATAAAGTGGGACCGTTTTTTTTATTGTGTAGAACATGATTAAGGCATATAGAATACTGTTATGCAAAATAAAGTATTAGTTTGTCATTTGTAAGCACTGATAAACAGCAAGTATGCAAGGTAATAAGTAAACCAACACGGAATCTGCGCGCGCAAAATTCCGCAGATTTCCGCAGATTTTTAGCCCATCATTAATTCTGTTTATTTACTTGAGTAAATGTGTGTAAATCTAAATTTATTCAGTTTTTATGTTCATCTGATTTATGTACAATGCAGTTTGTAAAATCATATTTTCTGTCTTTTAGTAGAGATATTATATGAGAGACTTGCTTTGTTTACCAAACAAAGTGAATCGAATTGGATTTGCATTTTAAACATTAAATAAAAATTAAAAAGGTATTATTTTTTATTTCACATATTAAGGTTTTAGTTATGAGACTCCCAAAATAATTTAGCTGAAATCTGCATATTTTCACCAAAATTCGCCACAGAAATGGCAAAAAAACGTCCGCAGATTCCGTCTGGCCCTAGTAATAAGCAATTTGCAAATTAGCGTGCGCTCAAACGAATTGTTGAAACATTCATTCATTCATTTTCTTTCCGGCTTAGTTCCGCCACAGCGGAATGAATCACCAATTAATCCAGCATATGTTTTTACGCAGCGGATGCCCTTCCAGCTGCAACCCATCACTGGGAAACATCCACACACACTTATTCCCACACATACACTACAGACAATTTAGCCTACCCAATTCACCTATACCACATGTCTTTGGACTTTTGGGGGAAACCAGAGCACCCGGAACAAACCCACACCAACACTGGGAGAACATGCAAACTCCACACAGAAACGCCAACTGACCCAGCCGAGGCTCCAACCAGCGACATTCTTGCTGTGAGGCGAACGTGCTACCCACTGCACCATCGCGCAGCCTATTGTTGAAGCAACTTATTTAAAATGAGCCTCAACAACACAATTCTTGATTTTTTTTGACACTTACATTTGTAAAAACTAATACGTTAACTTAATTCCTTCATGTTGTCCCAACACAAATCATTTTTACAGTGTGTTATTAAAAATGTTTTCACCAGTAATGTAAATCCTGCACCATTTATTTCAGTGCAACAACGCTGAAGAGTCCATTTCTAAATAATAAAGCATGTTAGAATTTTGGACTCAACTGTACATATTTTATCCAATGCCAATATTGTGTAAAAATCAGATACAGATAAAGTCAGAATTATTAGCCCCCTGTATATTTCCCCCAATTTCTGTCACATTTCTAAACATAATGGTTTTAATAACTCATTTATAATAACTTATTTATTTTATCTTTGCCATGATGACAGTAAATAATATTAGACTAGATATTCTTCAAGACACTAGTATTCAGCTTAAAGTGACATGTAAAGGCTTAACCAGGTTAATTAGGGTAAAGTTAGAGTAATTAGGCAAGTCATTGTATAACAGGGGTTTGTTCTGGAGACAATCCAAAACTAATATTGCTTAGGGGGGCTAATAATATTGACCTTAAAATGGCTTTAAAATAATTGAAAACTGCTTTTATTCTAGCCGAAATAAAACAAATAAGACTTTCTCCAGAAGAAAAAATATTATAGGAAATACTGTGAAAAATTCCTGAATCTGTTCAACATCATTTGGAAAACTTCAACTGTATTTATTGTGTTTCTTTACAGTAAGATAATGTGATGACGAAGCAGTTGTGAATGTGTTTCAGCTTCTCATCTGCTGTTTGGGCTGGTCTGCATCGATGCATCGAGAAGCACAGACTGTATTTCACAAATCGACGCTTGTGTTTCGCCACATGTCTGCAAGAGTCAACAGAGCATGCTCAGACGGTCCTGCTATTTTAAAGGTATTAGATCCTGTCGTAAAGGAAACCATCACCCATGATCCCACGCGGATGTTTAATTAAAAGTTTTCGCATCACAACCATTATGGGTAACAGGCAAAACATTTTCTCCTGCTGACCGCCAAGTCACAGGCTGAGGGAGTTGTCTTTTTTTTTTAGCCAAAAAGCTGGACAATTGTTTTGCATTACGATTTAGCATCACGTCTGGGCTGAGTTCCCTCAGAAAGAACAGCCAGAAAGGAGAAATGGATTTGTGCCAAATGTTAGCATCATTGACTAATAACAATCCAACACAGGCTCCTCCTGAATACATACGCCTGTCTACATTTCTGGAGACCACAAAATATGTACCCAGAGGCACATCTGGCTCCATTTCATCTGTAAAATAAACGCTACGGGCAGTATGATGCCACAATGGCTTCTGTTCCATTTCATGCTACCGCTGGCCGCTTATGAATGGCTTTTCCAGTGTTATCAGTTTGCCTAGTAGCTCACCATGTAAACTTGGGATGCAGAGTGGAGTTGACCGCGACAACGGGGTTTGAGTCCGGCATAGAATGGTTCCAGAAACCATGTAAAACAAAAAGCAAAAAAATAAATAAATAAACAACAGGATAAAAACATGGTAAAATCACACGACCGCAACAGCTATTATTTTTTCTAGATTGCTTTAGAAATCACTATTGGTTGGGTTTAAGGGAGAATTTTGCACACTCTAGTGGGTTTATGCAGGAAGAGGACGCACGAGAGAAATTTGAGATCATCAAAAAGCGTACACAGCGGCCTCTTTGCAAAAACTAAAACTGCGAGCAGACGTACCTCCACTTACGTATTTCGCTGTCCCCAGAAATGTAGGCCTGGGTACATATCCACAATGAGCCTGGGTTGTAACAATCTATGGTACCTACTGTATAACTGTCAGTACCTTTGTGTGCTTTTTATAAAGTTTCTATTCTACTTTGCAGGTTAAGTGCAATTAAACTATAAATTGAAATGCAAAGTCAAAGTATAAATCGCACAAGTGAACGAAAAGATTTTCTAGACAAGCAAATATTAATCTAATGCTGCGTTCACACCAGACGCGGAAGAAGCGTCAAGCGCGAGTGATTTACATGTTAAGTCAATGCAAACGCGCGAATAGGCATCCTGCGGCGCCATACATGCGAATGGCGCGGCGCGAATGACGTGAATTGCGCGAATGGCGTGGCGCGGATGGCGCGATACGCGCGAATGGCTTGGGCGCGAATTGAGCGTTTTGCGCATTTGAAGTTCTGCGGACATTCGCGCCGTGTTAACCAATCAGAAGCTTGCTCTTGTGGGGGCATGATTGTGACGTAGCCCCTGTTGTTGGTGTCCGGGGGAAATCCTCCAGCCGACACCGACAACAGTTCATCAAACTGGGCTCGGCTCAGTCAGAAGCACCGCTGGAAGCCTCCGTCATCCAGGTTAAGTTTCTGGAGGAATTTATGAGCTCACAGAGCTGGGTGCACCTCTGAAAGTATGTAGTGGACTCAGACACTGCTCCAAACATATCGACGCAGTTTTACAGCCTTCATAAAGCGCATAAACACAGTTATTTTATCAATAAAATCCATGTTAGCCATTTAGCTGGAAGCCTCCGTCATCCAGGTTAAGTTTCTGGAGGAGTTTGAGCTCACAGAGCTGGGTGCACCTCTGAAAGTATCGAGTGGACTCAGACACTGCTCCAAACATATCGACGCTGTTTTTCAGCCTTTATAAAGCACATAAACACAGTTATTTTCTCAATAAAATCCATGTTAGCCATTTAGCAACGAAGCTACAGTCACCGGGCAGACAGAAGCCCTGCCCATGACGCGAATCCGCGTCTGATTCTGAAGTGAATTTGACGCGCAAATGAAGCGGAGTTTGACGTGCGAATGAAGCGGAGTCTGACGCGCAAATTAAGCGAGTAAACTCAAATGTTCACGCGTCTATTTACACGCGAATAGCGCGGATTTAGCCGCGCGTTCTGCGTCTGGTGTGAACGCAGCATAAGCCAAAGAAACCAAACACCAAATATAAGAGCAGACACTTGCGCTTTATAACAGCATCACCAATTACTAAATCAATAAAAAATATCCACAAGATAAATGTAAATACTGCCAAATTCTAGTTCTGACAGGGACATGAGGGTTTTAAATGACTGAAAAAATGTCTGTGATTGCCCACAATTTGCAGTTTGTTATCATATATTTGCATTACTCTGTTTGGATATGTGATCCAAACAATTGTAGCTTGAAACAGATGGAAATATGAGCAGATTGAGTTGCGTTTCTATAGAGATCCCAGTGTAGCCACCATTACGGCTCATGGTTTTTTTTCCCACACAGGTCATGTGACTGAAGACTATCATTTGGGGTTGTCTGGGGGTTAATAACTGGCTGCGTCACCCAAAACCAAATAAAATTAAAAATTAAAAACTAATTGTCTGACTTTCGGACCCAAAGTTGATTCAGTCAAGGCATTAAAAATGAAGAGCCTCCTGAGGTTTGACACACGAAGGCCGTTGTTGACTTTCAGAAATACAGTATGTGCAGAAACATACTAGTGTGCTTTAAGAATTAATATTACACCTAACTAAAGCTGAAAACCATAAAATAAACCACTTTGCTTAAAGCCTTTGGTAACACTTTAATTTAAGTATTAACAAGCTTATTACCTGCCTATTATTAAGATATTTAAATGAAAATGTCCTCAGCGTTTACCTAAAACTAACTAAAACTGAAATGAAAAAAGATGATAAAAACTCACTCATACATTCCTTCATTTTCCTTTAGCTTAGTCTCTATTTCAGAGATTGCCACAGTGGAATGAACCGCCAACTATTCAAGCATATGTTTTACACAGCGGATGCCCTTCCAGCCGCAACCCAGTACTGTGAAACAGCCATACACACACACACACACACTCATACTGTACACTACAGCCAATTCACTTCATCCAATTCCCCTATGGCACATTTGTTTGGACTGAGGGAAACCGGAGCACCCAAAGGAAATCCAACATGGGGAGAACATGCAAACTCCACACAGAAATGCCAACTGACCCAGCTGAGACTCGAACCAGCGACCTTCTTGCTGTGAGGTGACAGAGCTAACTACACTAACTTACATCCGTCCGTCAGTCTCAGTCTCCTCCGCCATCACACAGCTGTACAGTAAGTGGATTAAAGAGTAATAACCTGCAGCTCAAACCGAGACTGTCTGTATATCCCGAGCCCGAGGCAAAACTGAATGAAACCTGAGAGAAAAAGATGTACTGGCCTCAGGCAAAGCAATATATGAGATCATCAGTCCATATTCACATACGATGTTGACTGTAACGCTGATGCATTTTAGCTTCTGACCATAATAAGGTGGTTTTGGAAAACAAAAAGGCCACATTTACAGCTGAAGTCAAAATTATTAGTGAAATTCATATATATTTTTTTTATATTTCACAATATATGTTTAACAGATCTACGACATTTTTATAATATTGTTTCTTCTGGAGAAAGTCTTATTAGTTTTAGTTTGACTGAGATAAAAGCAGTTTTTAACCCCTTTTGTTTTTGATTGGCTACTGCATGGGTGTCCAAACTTGGTCCTGGAGATCCGGTGTCCTGCATAGTTTAGCTCCAACTTCCTTCAACACACCTCCCTGGAAGTTTCTAGTATACCTTAGTTTATAGTATAAGCTTTATTAGCTGGTTCAGGTGTGTTTAATTTTTGAACGTCCAATTTTGGTCCCCTGAAGGTGCAGACTGTGACGCCAGATGACGTCTTTTTTTCGACGTCTATTGAACGTCCAGTATTGACGTCCACAGGACTTCCACATTAGGTCTATTTGAAGTCCAAATGTGGTTATTGTGGACGTCTTTTCTACGTCAATCCTGAACTTATTTTAGACATCATTTTATACTGCTTATATGCTCTGTGCATAACTGTAGTCCCATTTCAGAAGGTGCATACTGTTTAAAATCATTTGATTGTCTCAGCAGCAGAATTGAATTGGAAGTGCATGACACCTTTGCATGCTTTTCCATTTATCATCTGCTTCTGAGACATTTAAATGATCTTAAACAGTATGCACCTTCTGAAATGGGACTACAGTTATGCCACAGTAAACAGGAAAACATTGGACTACAGTTAAACAGGCATTTACAAATAAAAATAACAACTCAACCATTACTCACTTATTTCCATCTTTATTGTTTTGAAATGGCACAAACATCTCTAATGAACTTTGACTAGTTAAAGTTTGATAATGTGCATCATAACAAATTTTAAATCAGCACTGGTGGTAAAATACAAACATAATATTAATAATAATAATTATTAATATAATACTATTATTATTAATAATAATATAAATAACAACAAAGTTACAAAGTCAATTTTGCATGGGTCTCTACAACAGATTTAAAGCAATAAAAATTAAACACTGCTTAACCGAACTAAGGATTCATTAGGTAATGTATTTACTAACATAAACAAATTACAAACAATACTTGTACATTATTAATTATAGTTCAACATTTATTAATGCATTATTAAAATCCAAATCCATGCTTCTTAAGAATAGTTAGTGAATGCACCACGAGCTAACATAAACTAACAATGAAGGACTGTATTGTCATTAATAACATGAACAAATGGTGTAATTGTTCATTGTTTATGTCAGTAATGCATTAACCAGCACACTGTAAACAGTAACAAGTTGAGTTTACTTAAGAAAATGTGGAAACTGAATTTAAAAAGCAAATCAGTTCACAAACTTTGAGTAGATACAACTATTACTTCAACCTAAAAAAACAAATCAAGTTCCATTTTTTGAATTCTCACTTAATCCAGCAAGTTACTTGTACAAAATCTAAAGACAACAGCTATATAGATGGCCATGCATCAGTTTTTCAAAGCAAAGTACTGAATCAAAATACAGCAACTGTTCAACATTACAAAGAAAGCACAACTCCTAACTCTTGGTCTTGGCATCAAGTTACAGTATTTACAGAAATATTTGAACCTGGACCTTGTCTGACATGTTATTTGCACCTAGCCCCATAAAATGTTTTTGAAATACTTCAAAAGAGCACCTCAGGTTTTGTGAGAATCTAAGTTCAATGCATAAATCACAACAAGGATAAAAACACACATTTGCCACATTGTCCAAGTTTTTGGATGACTTCAGTGATGATTCCAACACCTTCACAATGTTATTTAGTATCTGCTTCTTCCTATATGGTTTCCTCGGGTGGTGTTGTACAACAAAGTTAGGGCTTCATGTTCACAGGGCTAGAGCAAGCTGAACTGGTCCTCTAGGCGAATGGCGTTCACGCCGCCCGAACCCGAAAGTCAAAAAGAAAGTGACCGGTTCGCGGATGAAACTGAGGACCGGAAGAGGGCGTCACGGATGAAAGTGTGGACCGGGAGGGAGGGGGTGGGTGTCGTGGATGAAAGTGAGGACCGGGATAGGGCAGGGCAGGGTGTCACGGATGAAAGTGAGGACTGGAAGAGGGGGGGTGGGTGTCACGGATGAAAGTGATGACAGGGGAGTTTGCGGATGCCACCCTCACTATTCTGCCGCCCTTGTCGGCTGCCTAGGTCGCCTCTATGGATGCACCGGGCCTGCATGTTCAACATCCTAAGATCAGGATCAAGAACAAAAAAAAAAAAAAACAATTACCAATAGATCACAGGTGAAATGGGTTTTGTTTAATTCAATATTTAAAAAAAAAATGTAAACAACTTGCCATGTACTCCTTTATGAGTTGTGGAGGGTTTTCAAGTAGACAGGAAGGGCTTACAGGATGGATTTACATGTTCTTATGATGGTGACATTCTAAACGATGTGAAAAAAGCTTTAGTTAGGAATTTAGTTTTATTTGCTGTATACTAACATTTAAAGAAGCATTATCAAGAACCACTGAAGAATCACAAGTTTTGCTCCTAAAGGTACAAAAGTACTAAGTAATTCTATGAGACATTTAAAGCTTAAGAAAAGGAAATAAACATTGACTTTAGAATGCAAAATGAGCATGACATGAATTTCTTAAGAATTACTGTTTAAAATGACAATGAATTGAGAAAACCTACCTGATCCAATGCTGTGATCCTACAAAAATCTGCAGATACCTAAAATGACAAATAAATAAAAATCATCAGGTTGGCTGCTGATAAATACATGACAGGGTATTGGTTAATATACAGCACCACAAATAGCATTTCTTTACCAGCACTATTGCCACATGGTCCAAACTGAAGTATTTGGATGCCTTCATTGATGATTCTAACACCTTCACAATGGTCTGTAGCATCTGCCTCTTCGTAAATTATGAGACAGTTTCCCGGGGTGGTGTTGCACATCGAAGTTAGGGCTTCATCATGTTTGACATAAGACCTAAGAACAAGAAAAAACAAAACAAAAACAATTACAAATAAAATTATTTCTTAGGTACATCATTTCATAATTTAGAATAACAAGATGCAAAATACAGCAAAGTTTAAAAATATATATGAAAGATGTCCATATCACCCTAATTTCAATACATTTCATCAGTATGTAAAATAAATATCTTTTTTTTTTCACATTTTTAAACCAAGCAGACATTTAAACATTTTTTAACACAAATAGTAATAGTAATAATCCTAATAATAATAATAATAGTAATAATAATATAAAGCAATTAAGATTTAGATTTCTTTCCCCTAACTGTAGCAAAACTGAACCAAACCGTGAGTTAAAAACCAAGACACGTACTGAAATGAGATTTAAGTACCTCTAGTTCGCAGACAGTTTCCATGTACCAACTTCAAGTGTTTTACAAGCTTTGATCTTAATGTGTTTGATGAGACACAATCTCTGCACAGCCACACGTAGACACAAGGCAAACTGTGAGAAAAAAAAAAAAAAAAGAGTCACCAAATAACAATGTTGTTAATAATATAATATAATATATACTTACAACTCAGATGTACTCATTATCAAGTTTTATCTGGGCCTTCCAAAACTTTAAATTTAACGTCTGCAAATAAATAACATGTAAAACAATTTGTAAGTTCACTTCTTATAAGTTTAACGTTAACTTTATATAAATAAATCCACCTTCGCTTCTTTGTGGCGCATGCTTTAGATGCTCGGATGTGGTCATTCTGATGATCTCTGTGGCTCACTTATCAATTTTCATGACTGCATCTGCACAATTAGAAAAAAATATTATTAGTAATATGCAAAGGAATTGAGTTTGAGACCAATAATTTAAATGTTGTTTTAAAAATTAAATCATCTGATTACATTTTAAAGGCTCATTTATGAATTAGCATACAGTTAGCAGATATCAATACAAAGACACATAGTCTATGCTGCCTTTCATATTAATTATAATGCATTAAACAGTCAGAAATATTCTGATAAAATACACATCTACAAAGACTCCTGCATGTTATACAATTTTACCATCAAAAACTCTAGCATGTTGCTTAAATTCAATGTTTGAGTCAGTCATGTATGTTCACGCATAAACATAATCTGTCTCTTCGACTTTATTAATCCACCTTTATTTAAAACCTTAATAAAACTACATAATGTACCATTATAGCATGTACAATTTTATGTCAGACGAAAATACAATCACGTTGTGCTTTGAACCCAAAGAAACAGATCAAACTAGCATTACACGTTATGTGATTATATTGTATATCTGGAGACAGTCGTGTTGTTAAACACTTACAGATGCCATGCTAATTCTACTTAGCCACAGCACGTTTAGGTACTTTAATACAACAACGAACACTATAAAAGAACAATAAAGAATGAAATAACTTGGCGGACGAAACTTACCTTCAACTGAGTAGAAAATAGAAACCGATAGATGATGAACAGAGCGCTGAATGCTTGCAAATTCAAATCAGAGTGGCGTTTCCTGATTGGGTCATGATGACGCGATGCATCAGCCAATCAGATTGGCGCTTACTGGTTAGGTTCCTCCGCTGTAATGTTAAAGTTCTAAAGTTGGAATACTTAATTTTCTAAGCGTGTTTTTGCCTTTATAACATGTTAAACACAATTGGAGACAATTAAAACAGACAAATAAAATAAACAAGTTAAAGAAAAAACACTAATATATAAAACATGTACTCAATAAATAAATAATCATGTTTCATCAGAAAAAGCCACATTAATACTCATATTGATATCAACAATGTTGATATTTGTCATAAATAAATAAATTCATTAATAATGTCAATTTTCTACATGTGTCTTAGACGTGCAAAATGTGACCTACTCTCGACGTCCAAATGGGGTCAGGGTTAGACGTCGAAATTGCGGACCTAGTTTGCACGTTGTTTAGGCGTGCAGAATTGGTCTTCGACCGACGGACGCAATATAGACATAATCTGCACGTCGATCGGACGTCTAATGTTTAGTGGGAAGCCAAAGGAAAGTGAATAAATGAATGTATACAGTATCTCAAAACATTTCAACACTGCATGCAGTAAGCATCCAGCAGGCATTAATCAGACGCTATTAAAATTAATGAAGACATTGACAGCAGACTGTTCGCTCATGTCGCAGTCTTTACATGCACATTATTGTGTTGATAATCTACAAAAAAAGCTTATCATAACCTGTTTTTCCGGTTTACATGCAAACCAATAACCTGACAATACCAGTCAACCATGTTTACAGAACTTCATTAATAAATCAGATTATTTCCCTTTAGTTATGTCTAAACTGCATGCATACTTTGTTTTTACAGTTGTCATTTTTAATAAATCATTAGAAACTTCTGTCAGCAGGAAACTTGTGGCTCACTGTTAAGACGGTCACACTTTACAATGAAGATGTATTAGTTAGTGTTATTTTTATGAGCATTTACTAAGGGCAGGGTTAGCAGTCCTTAGGGTGGAACTATCAGTCCTTTAGGGCAGGGTTATCAGTCCTTAGGGAGAAACTATCAGTCCTTTAGGGTGGAACTACCAGTCCTTTAGGGTGGAACTATCAGTCTTTTAGGGCAGGGTTATCAGTCCTTAGGGTGAAACTATCAGTCCTTTGGGGTAAAACTATCAGTCCTTTAGGGTGAAACTATCAGTCCTTTAGGGTGGAACTATCAGTCCTTTAGGGTGGAACTATCAGTCTTTTAGGGCAGGGTTATCAGTCTTTTAGGGTGAAACTATCAGTCCTTTAGGGTGGAACTATCAGTCCTTTAGGGTGGAACTATCAGTCTTTTAGGGCAGGGTTATCAGTCCTTAGGGTGGAACTATCAGTCCTTTAGGGCAGGGTTATCAGTCCTTAGGGTGGAACTATCAGTCCTTTAGGGCAGGGTTATCAGTCCTTAGGGTGAAACTATCAGTCCTTTAGGGTGGAACTATCAGTCTTCTAGGGCAGGGTTATCAGTCCTTAGGGTGAAACTATCAGTCCTTTAGGGTGAAACTATCAGTCCTTTAGGGTGGAACTATCAGTCCTTTAGGGTGGAACTATCAGTCATTTAGGGCAGGGTTATCAGTCTTTTAGGGTGAAACTATCAGTCCTTTAGGGTGGAACTATCAGTCCTTTAGGGTGGAACTATCAGTCTTTTAGGGCAGGGTTATCAGTCCTTAGGGTGGAACTATCAGTCCTTTAGGGCAGGGTTATCAGTCCTTAGGGTGGAACTATCAGTCCTTTAGGGCAGGGTTATCAGTCCTTAGGGTGAAACTATCAGTCCTTTAGGGTGGAACTACCAGTCCTTTAGGGTGGAACTATCAGTCTTCTAGGGCAGGGTTATCAGTCCTTAGGGTGAAACTATCAGTCCTTTAGGGTGAAACTATCAGTCCTTTAGGGTGGAACTATCAGTCCTTTAGGGTGGAACTATCAGTCATTTAGGGCAGGGTTATCAGTCTTTTAGGGTGAAACTATCAGTCCTTTAGGGTGGAACTATCAGTCCTTTAGGGTGGAACTATCAGTCTTTTAGGGCAGGGTTATCAGTCCTTAGGGTGAAACTATCAGTCCTTTAGGGTAAAACTATCAGTCCTTTAGGGTGAAACTATCAGTCCTTTAGGGTGGAACTATCAGTCCTTTAGGGTGGAACTATCAGTCATTTAGGGCAGGGTTATCAGTCTTTTAGGGTGAAACTATCAGTCCTTTAGGGTGGAACTATCAGTCCTTTAGGGTGGAACTATCAGTCTTTTAGGGCAGGGTTATCAGTCCTTAGGGTGGAACTATCAGTCCTTTAGGGCAGGGTTATCAGTCCTTAGGGTGGAACTATCAGTCCTTTAGGGCAGGGTTATCAGTCCTTTAGGGTGGAACTATCAGTCCTTTAGGGTGGAACTACCAGTCTTTTAGGGCAGGGTTATCAGTCTTTTAGGGTGAAACTATCAGTCCTTTAGGGTGGAACTATCAGTCCTTTAGGGTGGAACTACCAGTCTTTTAGGGCAGGGTTATCAGTCTTTTAGGGTGAAACTATCAGTCCTTTAGGGTGGAACTATCAGTCCTTTAGGGTGGAACTACCAGTCTTTTAGGGCAGGGTTATCAGTCCTTAGGGTGGAACTATCAGTCCTTTAGGGCAGGGTTATCAGTCCTTAGGGTGGAACTATCAGTCCTTTAGGGCAGGGTTAGCAGTCCTTAGGGTGGAACTATCAGTCCTTTAGGGCAGGGTTATCAGTCCTTAAGGTGGAACTATCAGTCCTTTAGGACGGGGCTAACAGTCCTTTAAGGCAGGGTTATTAGCCCTCTAGGGCGGAACTATAATTAATTTAGGGCGGGACGATCAGTCCTTTATAGTGGGGCTATCAGTCCGTTAGGGCGAGACTATCAATCCTTTAGGGCGGAACTATAATTACTTTAGGGTGGGACTACCAGTCCTTTAGGGCGGAGCTATCAGTACTTTAGGGCAGGGCTATCAGTCCATTAGAGTGAGCCTATCCATACTTTAAAGCCATGCTCTCAGTCTTTTAGGGCAGGGCTATCAGTCCTTTAGAGTTGGACTATCAGTCCTTTAGGGTGGAACTATCAGTAATTTAGGGCGGGGCTATCAATCATTTATGGTATGGTTATCAGTCCTTTAGAGTGGGACTATCAATTCTTTAAAGTCATGCTATCAATCCTTTAGGGCGGGACTATTAATCCTTCATGGTGGAACTATCAGTCTGTTAGGGCAGGGTTATCAGTCCTTTATGGTAGGGCTATCAGTCTGTTGACGCGGGACATTCAGTAATTAAGGGTGGGGCTATCAGTCATTTAGGGTGGGACTATCAGTCCTTAAGGGAGGGGCCATCAGTGCTTTAGGACAATGCTATCAGTGCATGTCTTGCTTTCATCCATTCCTCTATTTTTTTCCCCAAAGGACAATATTAAGCCCTGTCCCACCTTTTTTCTAATTTCAGGACAATTTCAAGTGGATATACATCATGATATAGGAGAAATGCCAATCTTAACTTCTGTTTCATGCTGACTTTAAATGCAATCATGCTAAAGGTGTCCATCATGTAAATGATGAATAAAGTGCTGTTTTCTTTGTTCTGTGTAAGATGGCGTCTGCCATATGACTGATGCGGAGCGGTGCAGCGGATCTCTCCAGATGATGCTCGCGGGATCACCTGCGCTGCGGGGCTGCGTGTGTTCACTGACAGACCCCTGCAGAACTCTACAACAGCTCTATTCACACTGCCAGCCTCACTGGGGTAAATGATGCAACACAAACTGTACAACAAACATCATCAACATATAAATAATGCAAGATCAGCCCTGCAGAAATCAGCTTTTGAGTTCCAGTCAATGATTCTTACTCACCTTACAGTCTAAAACATGTCAGACATGTGCCATGTCAGGTCTTTTTATTTGTGTATTGTTTTATTTTATTTTTACACAATAGGCCTAAATACAGTGGAACTATGATGTCAATTTGTATGCAGAATCCCGGATGCGATTTAGCACTTCCATTGTCCCGGAGTCAATGGGTTGTTTCTTGAATGGGGTTTAGTTTAAATTGCTTAAATAATGTTCATGGTTAACACAAACACATTATATATCCATGTTTTATTCTATGACATAAAACACATCAGTTAGACCTGTAAAAACACATGTATTTTCTATGAGGAAACGCACATAGGCCTATATTCAAATGTATGTGTTATTATTTTTCAACATGGCTTGCATTATAAGCGCATTACTATTAATATGATCTTTTAAAGATTGTTCTTACTAATTTAGGGATGATATATTGTCTGTAATAATCCGCTTATTACGTCTGACATTATGTGACACAGTTTCCATACTCAAACTCTCCATTAAAGCAGATTTCTAGAAACACGGCAGTGTGCTATAACACTGAACATCTCCATACCAAAATTTCTGATGTCACTACAGTAAATTGTGTGTTTTTGAATCATTAAAATATGTCATGCTTCAAGCCCTGAGACTGAAAGGTGTTTTTAAAAGATTAGCTTAAATATGTGATATGAATAAACAGTGCACATAAACAGCTGTTGTAGAAGCTCAGATCTGGAAACTGTATTCTTTTTTACTTAAGCAGATTAACAGCTTGCCTTGAGTTTTGGGTGGCTGTGACACATGCCTGTTTATTTGGCAGCATGTGAAAAGTTTGGGAAACAGTTGCAATCTGTCAAACACTAATCGCTGAACTCTGATAATCCTGCCTTTTCATTGATAACTTTTTATTTTTTGCAACAAAATTAAACCATTCAAGTGGCTGCCAAACTCCTCAAAAGATTCAAAAACAGGCATTAAGATTAAAAAGGAAAATTATGAAAGTATCAGGGCGGCACAGTGGCTTAGTGGTTAGCACTGTCGCCTCACAGCAATAAGGTCACTGGTTCGAGTCCCGGCTGGGACTGCATGTTCTGCATGTTTTCCCCGTATTGGCGTGGATTTCTCCTGGGTGCTCCAGTTTCCAAACACATGCGCTATAGGTAAATTGATGAACTAAATTGGCCGTAGTGTATGTGTGTGAATGAGTGTATGGGTGTTTCACAGTACTGGGTTGCAGCGGGAAGGGCATCCGCTGTGTAAAAGATTTGCTGGAATAGTTGGCAGTTTATTCTGCTGTGGCAACCCTAATGATTAAAGGGACTAAGGCGAAGGTAAATGAATAAAAGTATCATAAATGTAGACAGCAGGACTTTTACAGAGTTCCTTTTTCAAGAAACAACTTAATTGTACCACTTGTGATGCATCACTTTGTCATTTCTTTCATTCAGAATAACTCTGAGCTTTAGCAAAATGGCTTTTAGATGAGAATAAATGCTGACAGATTTTTTGTTTTTGTGGACTGTTCCTTGCTTTCCATCTGCAAAAAACCAACAACTTGAAGCCGAACGGCAAGCCAGTGAACACAAAGGACATGGTAAGGACCAATCCTATCTATTTTAAACCCCTACCTCAACATATTCCCCTAAGAAATGGGACACCACTACTATATGTGCACACATCATCACTAGTGCATGTTGTGCACGCCGCGGGAAGATTGTTTTCAATTTATTTATATGGAAGTTAAGTTTTAATGCACTGTACACTTTAGGAGGCCACTCGAGCGATGTAATGCTGCGTTCACACCGGATGCGGATGAAGCGTCAAGCGCAAGTGATTTACACGTTAAGTCAATGCAAAGATGCAAATAGACATCCTGCGGTGCGTTTGCCGCGTTTGACATGATTCGCACGAATGAAGTGCCGCGAGTTGAGCGTTTGACACGATTATTGCATGTTTCGCATAAGTTGGAAAATCTAAACTTCAGTGGATATACGTTAACCAATCATGAGATAGTGATTATGACGTAGTGCCTGTTGTTGGTATCCTGAGGGAAAATCCTCCTGCCGACACCAACAACAGCTCATCAAACTGGGCTTGGCTTAGTCGGAAGCACCGCTGAAAGCCTCCATCATCCAGGTATATTTTCTGGAGGAGTTGATGCACTCACATAGCTGCTGCACCTCTAAAAGGATCTAGTGGACTCAGACATGGTGCTGAATGAATATACGCTGTTTTTCAGCCTTCTTAAAGCACATAAAGCGCAGATACTCTCTCAATAAAATCCATGTTAGCCATAGCAAAGAAGCACAGATAGCATAGAGTCACCAGGCAGACAGAAGTCCTGTCCATGCCGCGAATTTGCATATATTGTGTATTATATTTCTTCTATTGATGTACCTTAAGGTAAATATTAAATTGCCATATTGATGGTGTGTGCGTGCCATCAACGACGATCAGGGAGGGCAGTGGCGGTTCTAGTTTAAATGACACCCTGGGCAAACCACCCCATACACCCCCACCCCCCTTAAATTGTTAGATTTATTTTTTAATAAATATAACAATTTATTTATATTTATTCTAAATAAATACAATTATTATTAATATTATTATACAATTATTCTTCTAAATAAATAACAGAAATCAATCCTAAATGTTACTGGAAAACAATGCAACAACTGGAGTGATTTGCTAAGATCACTTAAGAAATCTTTTGCATGATTATTATCAATTAGGTCAATTCTAAAGAATACAAAAATAAATGTTTTATAGAATTATATGTTGTCTTAGACTCGGCTCATGGCAGAGAATTAATGTTATGAAGTCTTAGCTCCCTGACTCTTTATCCCTGCTTTCTGCTTCATAGCTATGCTTAGTAAAAGTAACATCATCATCATATTATATAAACTTTAGTTTTGTCGACTTGCAAAACTCACTTCGTGCCAACACCTCTGCACAAAAGGCTGTTACTCCGGTTTCACGGCACAAGAGCGGCGCGTATTTTATTGGCGTGCATGCAAACAACCGGTATTCACACAGGAGTGCGTGAGGCGCACGTGAAGGGGTTTTCCACCCCTGGGTGAGCCTGGTTAGTACTTGGATGGGTGACCATATAGGAAAACTAGGTTGCTATTGGAAGTGGTGTAAAGAGTAGGGGTGTAACTGGCCAAAAATTCCCTCCACTGGCCCTTACCCATCATGGCCTCCCAATCATCCCCATCCACCGAATTGGCTCTATCACTGTCTCTCCAATCATACATGCCTGGCCCCCTTCAAGATGCTTTTCATTTGATGCGCTTGAGCTCGACCACTCTCATCGGCAGAGCTGTGATAAAACAAAACCCTATTGGCTGTTTTTTAAAAAGAGAGGAGGAACAACTGTACGCCCAGCCCTCTCTTCATGTTGCAGTTGAGATTATGTCAAAAATGCACAATTAAAAGCGCTTTACAAGATCTTTAATTGTGTGCATTCTGCGATCTCTCATTGTCCTTCCAGTACTCCATGCAGGCAGACCTTGTCTTGAAGAGATAACAGCTTGTCTTGGGGAGGAGAGCTGTAATAGGCCCATGGTGCCGCTTCTCCAGGAGTGCAAGGCTTCCTCATGTAATCAGTGCACAGAGGCAATAAGGCAGTTTTACTCGGCTCTTCCTCACAGTGTGGCTGAAACACTGGTGTTCTGTGAATGTGGTGAACAAGACCAGCAATGCCAGGAGATGAAGGCTCTTATCCACTACGGATCTTGTGTGAGAGAGCAGACTCAAACACCCTGGACCTGTCTGGAGGCGCTGGACAGCTGCTTTGAAGATGCTTCGTGCAGGTTAGAACTGAACACTTATGGCAAAAGCACTGAGAAATCTCACAAAAAATTCCAAGAATGTATAGTTAGGTACAGTACTACAGGGTCCCCAAGCCCCAGATCACAGCCCAGTACTTGACTTGGTAAATTACTGGGCTGTAATGCTATTGGCTATTTTTAAAATAGGGGAGGAGCTACTCAATGCTACTCACATATCAACAAAGCTGTTGATTTCGAGGTACTTCAGGGGATCTTAAACCCGGTGCAATTAGGCGCAAGACGTGTTTGGCGCGATTTGTTGCTATTTTTAGACCAGCGCAACCGTATTTAATGTGGTTGTTAGACTGTGGCACTTTTTTGTGTTGACAATATGCTCATGTTTATGTAAGCCTATTGTTGTGTATGTTTATAACCACCTCTGAGGAATGTGGGTGTCACGAGTCACTGGCATTATTCTGTTGGGGGTCGCGGGCTGAAAAGTTTGGGAACCCCTGGTTTAAACAACAATTACAGCCAGAATCAAAAGTCCCCTATCATATTAAAGAATTTCCATTCACTTAAATTAAATTTGTTGTATATCATTCAACTTTAGGAATAAGGAATGGAAAATGCTTTAGATGTATTCTGTAATGAGTAACATGCATCTTCATTATTTACATAACACATTCCTTCAGGAGTTGAGATTATTATAATAACAGCTATATCAAATTAAACATGCACGCATGCTTTGAATAAATCCGTGCCAGCCAGAGAGTTTATTCTTCCCAAGGTGCTGCTGTTTAAAACCAGCTGTTTTTTTAATGATTATTATTCACAGGCAGGTTTTTAATGGGTTCCTGTCCAAATGCTTTGAGGCGGAGGAATCTGCATTTGATTCCACCAGTGACTGGCTGTATCTCCTAGACCCAGACTTCTTTCTTGGGGAGGACGTCGAATGCAGGGCAGCATTTGTGAAAACAGTGGGTTCAGTACTGCATCACCCATGCACATGTGCTGGACTGCATCATCATCACCAATATAAATGTGATGAGCTGAAGCTAATTTTCCAAGACAAGTCCCTCTTCAGTAAGTACTTTTAGACTTGTAAGTACTTTTTTACTTGTTTTTATATGTGTATATATAGTACTGCTTGTTATAAACAATGTATCTGTGCACTGTTATACAATTATTTTGTAAAAATGTATTTGCCTCCATTTTTAGTCAAACACCATATAACCTTCCCTCCCACTCGAAAGGAGTTTTCTTAACTTCTGGTCACATGGAATACATTTAGGACGGGGCTATCAATCATTTAGGGCGGGGCTATCAGTCATTTAGGGCGGGGCTATTAGTTGTTTAGGGCGGGGCTATCAGTCATTTAGGGCAGGGCTATCAGTCCTTTAGGGCGGGGCTATCAGTCATTTAGGGCGGGGCTATCAGTCATTTAGGGCAGGGCTATCAGTCCTTTAGGGAAGGGCTATCAGTGTTTTAGGGTGGGGTTTTCAGTCCTTTAGGGTTGTAGTAGCAGGTCTTTAGTGCGGGACTATTATTCCTTTAGGACAGGACTAACATTCATTTAGGGCGGGGCTATCAGTATTGAGGGAGGGGCTATCAGTCCTTTGGGCCAGGACTATCATTCCTTTAGGGCGGTCTGTCATTCCTTTAGGGAGAGGCTGTCAGTATTTAGGGAGAGGCTATCGGTCCTTTAGGGCGGGACTATCATTCCTTTAGGGCGGGACCATCAGTCATTTAGGGTGGGATTATCATTGTTTTAGGGTGGGGCTTTCAGTCCTTTAGGGTGGGACTATCACTCTTTTAGGGTGGAGCTATCAGTCCTTTAGGGCGGGGACTATCATTCCTTTAGGGCGGGCTGTCATTTGTTTAGGGCGGGATTATCAGTCCTTTAGGGCGGGACTATCATTCCTTTAGGACTGGACTGTCATTCCTTTAGGGCAGGGTTATCAGTCTTTTAGGGTGAGGCTATCAGTCCTTTAGGGCGGGGCGATCATTCCTTTATGGTGGGACTATCAGTTCTTTAGGGCGGGACTATCATTCCTTTAGGACGGGACTGTCATTCTTTTAGGGTGGGGCTATCAGTATTTAGGGAGGGGCTATCAGTCTTTTTGGCCGGGACTATCATTCCTTTTGGGCGGCCTGTCATTGCTTTAGGGAGGGTCTATCAGTCCTTTAGGGTGGGACTATCATTGCTTTAGGGTGGGGCTATCAGTCCTTTAGTGGAGGGCTATCACTCTTTTAGGGTGGAGCTATCAGTTCTTTAGGGCGGGGCTATCAGTCCTTTAGGGCGGGACTATCAGTCTTTTAGGGCAGGGCTATCACTCTTTTAGGGTGGGGCTATCAGTTCTTTAGGGCTGGGCTATCAGTCCTTTAGGGCGGGACTATCAGTCTTTTAGGGCAGGGCTATCACTCTTTTAGGGTGGGGCTATCAGTTCTTTAGGGCGGGGCTATCAGTCCTTTAGGGCGGGACTATCAGTCCTTTAGGGCAGGGCTATCAGTTCTTTGGGCTGGGACTATTATTCCTTTAGGGTGGGCTGTCATTCCTTTAGCCAGGGCTATCCATATTTAGGGAGGGGCTATCAGTCCTTAAGGGCGGGGCTATCACTCTTTTAGGGCGGGATTATCAGTCATTTAGTCATTTAGGGCTTTCATTCATTCGTCAGTCTTCTTTCATTTTATTAGCAACGCGCATCTTCCAACAATCCAATTGGTTCCTAAAGGACAAAGACATGCCATGCCCTACTTTTTTCTAATTCCAGTATGGTACAAGTGGATGTACATCACAAAAGAGGAAAAAAGAACAATCTTAACTTCCGTTTCATGGCGCCTTTAAAGTCTGCATAAAGCAGAAGTTACTGAGACTTATGTTTCAGTATGTTGATTTACTTATAATTGTAAATGAATAATAAGTAGGGGGCAGGGCTTTCTTTTTGCGCATCATTCCCTCATAGCAAACGAACAGTTAGTGGAGTGTGGTTGATATTAATCTTGTGGCTGAAGTGTCAAACTGACATGAACAGAATAAGAGCCAATCTAAAGACTGAAGATCGACAATTAACAAAACAAACTTTTTTTCAGTAGATTAACTGTCTAACAATGTGTGCTAGCAAAATAAACACTGTAAATTTTGATTTCAGACAGACTTTAACAACTGTGCGTTTGATTTCTGCTGGAATATTCTCATTGTGATTAATGTGTTCTGATGTAACCCCTCAAATCATAGAGCGCTCAAGAACCAAAGACAATTTCCCACATGGAAAATCTGATGAATCAAACACACAACAACAACCTAGCAATGAACTGAGCCGTGATCTGCAATGGATAGATGGAGAAAATCTCATACATGGACAGTCCAATGAGTCAAGCAATGGACAGCAACCAACCAATGAATCACAGGTCCAGCAGAAGCTGTTGAGTGGTGAGTCCATTCATTTAAATTGTGGGAGTTTTGGCTTGAACGTAAAATGATTTTGGATGCTTGTTCAAACTACTTATTTAAAATGTGCTGAAACAACACAAATCTTGAGGTTTTTGGGTGGACAACTCAATTGTTTTATGTTCAATCCACTTAAATTTGTCAAAACAATTATGTTAACTTAATCAATTAGTGTTAGGGAAACATGAATGAATTAAGTTCACTTATAGAAAGTGGATTGAACATAAAACAATTAAGTTGTCGCAAAGAAAACCTCAGGAATTGTGTCATTTCAGCTCAGTTTACATAAGTAGTTTGAACAAACAGCAAACGTAATGTTTTGAGTGTTCTGTCATCTGCTGTAATTAAGCGTATGATCTTTTGTTATACCAGATCAGCTGCTGTACCTCCTGATATACATCTCTGCGTTAATGGTGGTGGTTTTGTTCATAGTCAGCCTTGTTTTACACCGAGTAAGGTGAGTTATCGGTGGTTTTATGCAATGTTTCTCAACCACGTTTCTGGAGAATCACCAACACTGCATGTTTTGGATGTCTCCTTTGTCACACCTATTACAGGTCTTTCAGTCTCTGCTAATGAGCTGATGATCTGAATCAGGTGTGTTTGGTTAGGGAGACATGGAAAATGTGCAGAGCTGGTGCTCCTCCAGGAACGTGGTTGAGAAACACGGGTTTAATGCACACCAAATAATGCAGATTGTAGTTTTTGCTTATTAGGTAATGCATGGTTTTCTGTTTGACATACTTTTAGGAGGATTCACCAAGCTGCTGGTAAACCAACGTTTGAGGACCAGCAGTCAAAGTCTCTGATGTTATCATCCGTCATTATTTGAGGCATCTGATGAAATACTGGCTTCATGAAGGATATTTCCGATTTGCACATTTATGACCCTGGACAACAAAAACCCTAGACCAGGGGTGTCAAACTCAATTCCTGGAGGGACGCAGCCTTGCAAAGTTTAGTTCCAACCCTAATTAAACACACCTGATCAAACTAATTGAGTGCTTTAGGCTTGTTCGATACCTGGAGATAGGTGTGTTGAAGCAGGGCTGGAACTAAACTCTGCAGGGCTGCGGCACTCCAGGAATTGAGTTTGACACCCCTGCCCTAGACAAAACCCATTGTGGAATTATTGATTTTTGCTTTATGCTAAAAAAAAAAAAAAAATAATAATAATAATAATAAATATATATATATATATAGTGCATTTTTACTTTAAATATATGAAAACTCTATCTTTTATTAGTAATGTGCATTGCTGAAAACTTTATTTAGATAACTTTACAGGGGATTTTCTCCCTCCGATTTCAGATTTTCAATTTTAATTTGAATAAACATTTAAATATTGTCCATAAAAAAACATACATCAGTGGAAATCTTATTTAGTCAGCTTTCAAGACAAAAAAATTGTCTTGTTTTAAGAAATAATAAGCCATAGTTAAGTAAGTTGTTCCTTAACATGAGCAAATAATCTGCCAATGGGGCTAAACAATCTTGTCTTTCATTTTGATGTAAGATAATTTTTCTTACCTTCTTATTTTGCTTGTTTTAAGGAAGAACTCACTTAATTTGGCATATTATTTCGTAAAAATGTACATTTATGGCTGGTTTTGTGTTCCAGGATCATATTTTAGTAAGTTTTGCATTAACATTATACAGTATGCTACCCCTTTGTGCATCATTAGCCAAGTAAATATTATAATAAATGTGACCATATAAATAATATATTTAAATAAACCTTTTTATTTCCCTCAAAATTGCAGTTACGACTTTTCCACGTTTCAACTTATTAATTGTAAGCCTGATTCAAACTCAGAATTGCAATTTAATGAAAGATGATGAAAATAATTGCAAAGAACCTGAATTGAAAGATGCAAGCTCAGAATTCAGGAAAACAAAGTCACAAGTAAACTCTAAATGCTTTTCTTACTTTGATTTTTTTTTGTCTTGTTTCTAGTCCAAATATATAAACATTATTAAATAAAGTAATAATTAAGTATTTTTCTTTAAAACAAGCAAAATAATCTGCCAATAGGGTAAGCAAAATAATCTTATTTCTTGCTTTGACATACAATAATTTTGCTTACCTCATTATTTTGCTTGTTTTAAGGAAGAACTCACATATTATTTCTTAAAAATGTACATTTATGGCTGGTTTTGTCATATCATATTAGTTAGTTTTCTTAATTTTAATTGTGCATTAATAGTATACAGCATGTTGCCCCTTTGTGCACCAACACCCAAATAAATATTATAATAAATGTGACCATAAATAACATATTTAAATCAATCTTTTCAGAACTGTTTATATCTTGCATTTAAGACTTTTCCCCTTGTTTTCCCCTATGTTTTCCCCTTATTTGTTTCCACTTATAAACTGGAAGCATGATTCAAACTCAGAATTACAATCTAATAAAAGATCTGATGAAAATAATTGCAAAGAAACTGAAGTAAAAGACGCAAAGTTTTTTTCTTGCTTCTTGATTTAAGAATTTTATGATATTTAGACTAGAAATACAGCAAAACAACAACCTACACTTGGCAGTTTCTGGCTTAGGTGCGCTTTGCATTCACACTACAAGTGTACTGTGCCAAAGCCCAACCGAACCGCGCTCTGACACACCTCTTCCAAATGGGCCAGGGCCGGCCAACTGAACCGCGCCTGAGCCCGATTCGGAGCATTCACAATTGTCAAATGAAACCAGGAAACGCGCATGAGCATGGTTAGGATAGCCTAGTGTGAGTTCACCCTAAGGAAGACAAGAATTTTCCGCAGAGTAATGCTGTGGTCACACTAGAGTTTGAGCATGCACGACGCTACGAAAGAGGGTGGAATTAAACAAGAGGATTAGACATTTAGAAAAAAAGAGTGATTGGTCCATATTTTAAATTTCTGTACACTGAGGTCCTGTTTTGATCTTTGATTGGTCTCAGGCAGTCACATGATGCGATCCCGCAGGTCAGAGTTCACCAATCTTGAACTTTGCAACACAGCGAACTGCAAATCTTGTTGCACTAGTTTGCGTTTCCGCTCTGTCGAATTCGCTTGCGTATGAATGGAAGTCTATGGAGCGAAAAGTGCAGCGTGACTGCGGCTTAATTATACTGAATTTGGCTGCAATTCTGAGTTTGAGTTTTAGTCTTTCAATTATGCACTTTATTTTGCTCTGAATTGTGAGTGGAAAGTAAGAACTCGTGAGATTTAAACTTTGTGTTACAAGGAGAAAAAGGCAGAACTGTATATTTTTACTTTGCTTTAGAAGAGATGCCAAACTATGCTTTATTACTGTATGTTTTAGAGTTTAAAATAATAATTAAAAGTAAAATAAGCAACATGACTTAAAGCTGCAAAATGTTTACTACTTTTGTATTTATTCTTTAATCACTGTAAAAAAAAAATCATTGGATTTACTTTTTTCTCTTCAACAAGTGGTTGCAAACAATTTATATGGGCTGAACTGAACCAAACAAATTTAATTTGTATTTGAAATACAAATAAGTTTAGTAATATTCAACTTCATTTGTTTAAATGCAGCCCATATCAATTGTTTGCAACCACTTACCTTAAATTTTGTTTTAGTAAATCCAATGAATCATTTTTTTCAGTGTACTAGTTGTATTTTGTGTTGTAAAGTATTGCACAATATCATACGATGTGGTCTAATGTATGTTGTGCAATGTACTAATCTGATTGTGATCCAAAACATAAACTATAAAAGTGTTAATGTGCAACAATCAGAGTCTCTGATGTGTTCAGTTTTGAGATGAATATCCAGCACACTGAAGAAAATGATTCAGTGGATTTAGTTTTTTAAGGTAAGTGGTTGCAAACACTTTCTATGGGCTGAATTTAAACAAACAAGTCAAGTTGAACATTACTACATTTAATTTGTTTGTTTAAATTCAGCCCATATAAATTGTTTGCAACCACTTACCTTTAAAATAAGAAAATTATTGGAAATCTTTTTGCTCGAGATGCTAACGGTCTAATCCGATTCAATGATCTATGCTAAGCTAAGCTAAAAGCGCTCCTGCCAGATCCAAAGGTCGGCTGTATGGATCCAAAAATGGTAAAACTAAACTCCTTAACTCTAGTGGAGCTGTAAAATGAGCATATTCACACACAAAAAAAGAGTGTACCTTTAAAAAGCGATATACACTGACAAAAAAATATTAATCGGACTGTCTTTTAAGGTAAGTAGTTGCAAACAATTTATATGGGCTGTATTTAAGACATCAAATTAAGCTGAATCTAAATTAAACTTACTTTAATTTGTTTAAATTCACCACATATAAATTGTTTACAACCACTTACCTTAGAAAAATTTAGTAAATCCAATGAATCCTTTTTTTTTTTTTCAGTGCATGAACAGAGGTCTCACGTGTGCTTTTCAGAGCATCTGATGTTCATTATGGTTCATCAGTCTGTCTTGTCTTCATTCCAGCGCTCAACACCTTTATCCAGATGTTTTAAAGTCTAATGAAGTGTTTCCTGAAGCCCGGTGTGAGGAGCACGCTAAATCACCATTACAAACTTCACTAAACGCATTAATGAAACATTTCAAAGCGGATGTCTAAATCCTCCTGCTTAAACTTTTATCCCACTAGAGTTAATAATGGTCAAGATTATCCCACTTTTATTATGCTTTTTATGACATGCGTTCTTGTATACTACCGGAGTACAACTCGACAACCATTTAAGTTTTAGGAACAACAAATAATAAGTTGACTTCTAGTTGATCATTTGGTATCAGAAGTGTCTTATATGAAAGGCAAAGGCCTCTAGATTATGCTTATTTTACCACAATAAAATATAATCATGCCTTGATTTTGAATAAAGGGACTAAGCCGAAAATAAAATAAATGAATGAATATTAATTAATTACTTAAATATGATTCATTCATTCATTTTCATTTCGGCTTAGTCCCTTTATAAATCAGGGGTCGCCACAGCGGAATGAACCGCCAACTTATCCAGCATATGTTCCACGCAGCGGATGCCCTTCCAGCTGCAACCCATCACTGGGAAACACCCACACAATCATTCACACTCATGCACTACAGCCAATTTAGCTTACCCAATTCACCTGTACCACATGACTTTGGACTTGTGGGGGAAACCAGATCACCCGGAGGAAAGCCACTCGAATGCGGGGAGAACATGCAAACTCCACACAGAAATGCCAACTGACCCAGCCGAGGCTCAACCCAGCGACCTTCTTGCTGTGAGGTGAGAGCGCTACACACTGCGCCACCTTAAATATGATTATAATATAATATTTTTATAATTATTATTCTATTTATTCATAATTCTGTCTAATTACAGTAATAGTTATCATCTTGATGCTTCTATTAATGGTTGCACCTTTTACACCACAGCATCAATTTACGTCAATAGTTTACTCTGTTTACCTGTACAAACATCTAAATACCTGTAAATTAACACTAATTCAATTGAGAATCAAAGTTGCATTAGATAATGCAGTTGTATGTTATTTACTGAACGAAATGCATAAACAACTAATAGAACCACTATCTGTATTATGGTCAGAATAAATATATATGGTCAAAAATATACTTGGTTACAAATAAAATAACTGCTTATGCGTTTCATACTTCAGGATTTGCCCCCAAAACAATGCAAAACATTATAAATATCTTTTACAATGCAGTGTGTTGTTATATACACGTAGACCTGTTATTTCTGTGTGTTCAGCATTATCATCCTGTGGTTTCACCTGACTCTGTGTGTTTGCTCAATTATCTCTGTGTGCCTGAAACTGCATTGTCTTATATTGGGATTAATAAAGCAGTATTGATTGCAAATGCCTGCAATATACGGGCAGATGAAGAGCCAGGTGAAACACAAAGAGAACAATAGTAGGCGGCAGAAAACAAATTAAATTTACACATTATTTTGCTATGTCAATGCAATCTATAATAGGGTTGACCTGCTCTTTGTTGATGAATCGCCGGGGTCAGGTCAGGCTGTAATAAAGGCTTGTGTCCATCTGTTTGCTTTCACCGAGAGTGAAAAGAGCTGAATATCTGTTACCTGCTCAAACACAGGCCGGTTTAACACTCACCTGAAACAATCAGAGAACCATATAAACAAGGCAAATAGAGAAGAGTGAATAAAACTAGACCACAACACACCTGTATTTAAACTAGAGCTGAAGAAACACACACATGTCAGTGTCAAGGGGTTTAAGTTCAGTAAACTGTGTTTATTCATCAAATTACATATCATGTAAACACATAATCTTCATGGAGAAGACATGATGGATAGATTGTAGTATTATTAAGGCAGGATAAATATTGTAGGAAAAAAATTTTGGTAAATATATTTCATGTTAGTAGAAAGACAGCAATTAGCAATTTAGTACAAAGACGGAAATAACCCACATGGAAAAATGCTCATGCTATAGTGTTTTTGAACTACACTATAGTAAACTGTAGCTACAGTTGCAATCAGAATTATTCAACCCCCTGATTTATTAGCCCCCCTGTTTATTTTTTTCCCCAATTTCTGTTTAATGGAGATAAAAAAAAATTAACACGTTTCTAATCATAATAGTTTTAATAACTCATCTCTAATGACTGATTTATTTTATCTTTGTCATGATGACAGTAAATAATATTTGACTAGATATTTTTCAAGACACTTCTATACAGCTTAAAGTGACATTTAAAGGCTTAACTAGGTTAATTAGGGTAACTAGGCAGGTTAGGGTAATTAGGCAAGTTATTGTATAATGATGGTTTGTTCTGTAGACTATTGAAAAAATATATAGCTTAAAGGGGCTAATAATTTGACCTTAAAATGGTGTTTAAAAAATTAAAAACTGCTTTTATTCTAGCCGAAATAAAACAAATAAGACTTTCTCCAGAAGAAAAAATATTATCAGACATACTGTGAAAATTTCCTTGCTCTGTTAAACATCATTTGGGAAATATTTAAAAAAGAAAAAAAATTCAAAGGGCGTTCAATAATTCTGATTGAAACTGTAATATACTTACAACAACGTGTTAATGAATGCTAAAGCATACTGTAGTGTTAACTATAGTATAGGACTTAGGCATGGGCCGGTATAAGATTCTGATGGTATGATAACCTTGGATAAAAATATCACGGTTTCACGGTATCACGGTATTGTGATTACTGCTATAAAATATATTCTTTTTAAATGTCTGTGTAAAAACTAAAAGTTTTTTCCCCTTTGAACACAATATATTTTATTTTGAGAAACATTTATAATATTTTGGAGCAGTAAACGTGCCAGGCTAAATAATGAAAATGAATCATTGACCTCTGCTGTCTTCATTAGTTTCAAAAACACACATTTAAAATGGCATCTTTGGATATCTTTTCTGCTGGAGATGCTGTTGTTAAAAAAAATGTAAAAAAAAAATCTTACACATACCTTAGGAACGGTATTAGAGAAAATTTTGGCGGTATGATAACCTTGACTTTTCCAAACCGCGGTATACCTTGAAAACGGTTATCGTCCCATGCCTAGGACTACTTTAGTTTTTACTACAGTAAACTGTGGTGTATATTATTTCATATACGCTGTAAAAAATCCATAAAAAGAAAGATAAATTAGCAGTTTTCGGTATTTTGTGATTCATGTTTTATTTATTTATTATTATTTATGCTTTTGAATTGAGACCTTGATTGTTCTTCCAATAACTTTAAACCTTGAGGAGCTGGAAAAAGTGACTTTTATATATATATTCGTTTAATAGTTTAAAGTGAAATATTGTGTGGGTTGGTGATGTATCCCTGCTGAAAAAAAATCTGCTTGACCAGGGGTGCGTTTCCCAAACAACGACGTAACTCGCGGCTGAACTATCATAGTTCGATGCATCGTTTGGGGAAAGAACGATGTAGTGACGAGTGTTTCCCAAACCCCGTAGTTTCTCTGTCGCAGATCCATCGCTTGAACCACGTTAGTTATAATGTAAAATGCCCATAATGATGCTCTAAACGGGGTGGGGCAACTTCTTTAGAGAACAACCCCATCATTTCTTTGTGCAAATTATATTGTTTTACACAAACACGCAGTTAAAATAAAATCCAATATTAGTTTTGGTAAAAACATCCTCTCGCTTTCCATATTAAATAAAATATAAGTAAATGGCACATATAGGGCCTGTGTTTACTTTACTAATATTATTGAGAAGTTGAACATTACATATTCTATTCTAAAACATAAAATCACTTACAAAAGCTAACACTGTTCTAATATCATATATAAATCATATAAATTAATATATAATGAGGATATTTATTATAATATATTTACTTTAATAATAATATTAATGATGATGATGATGATGATGATTATTATTATTTAGGATATTGTTTATTTATTTAAAAAAATAAAATTTGACACATGCAAACCACAGCAGAAAGTTCTAACCAACAGGCTCATGTCATATACAGCAGAAAAACTTAATAAATAACCCACTATAAAATAAAATAATTAACGTATGCTATGTTTTTTATTTTCACAAGCTTTGGGGATGTAACATAATTTCCGCTTTTAAATATACCTATAGTTTTCGCCATGAGGCTGTGTTCAAAATGACATCAATGTTTTCAAAGTGCACTGCGAAGGGAGCACAATTGTAAACATGAAGATCGCTAAAACTGAACTGTAAAAATACTTTGAAAGCAAATTACACCTAAGAGAGATTAACTTAATGCTTTTTTATTATTAATAATTCCAAATTTGAATGTTAGAATGTTCTAAATGAATAGGGCATAGGGGGGATAAGTGGGAATAGAACACAGCCAGGAACTATGCTTCTAACTACAGCTCCAGAGGTGTCGTTTCAAGAGCTCAAGTTTGCAACGCAGTTTGCGAATGTTCGTTGGAACGATGGATTTGGGAAACAGCAAATCAACGAACTATGTTTGTAACGACGGAACTTGCGACCTTAGTTGGCTAACGATGGTTTTGGGAAATGCACCCCAGGCTGGGAGATGACCAGTTACTGTAAAACCAGCTTGACCAGCCTAGCCAGGGGTGCATTTCCCAAACAACAACATAACTCGCAGCTGAACTTTCATAGTAACTTTCATTAACTTTCACGATGTAAGAAGTAGGGTTTCCCAAAATCGGCAGTTTCTCTGTTGCAGATCCATCATTTCAACCACGTTAGTTATAACGTAAAACGTCCATAATGATGCTCTAAACGATGTGGAGCAACCACTTCTTTAGAAAAAAAAATAATTTTTGTGCAAATTATATTGTTTTACACACACATGCATTTAAAAAAAAATCCAATATTAGTTTTAGTAAAAAAATGCTCGTTTTCCATATTCATTTAAATATATGTAAACGATAGGAACTATATATGTTTCCTTTACAAATATTATTGAGAATATTCCATATGAAATCACTAAACTAACACATATTCTGACCCCATATATAAATAGTTAATGGTTGTAATTTACAGTAGGCCATTTATTAAGAAATAAAGACAAATCCTACTTAATAATAATAATAATAATAAGTATCATTATTATTATTATATTGTTTTTGAAGTCTACATGCAAACCCCTGCAGAAACGTTCTAACCCACAGGCCCATGTCATATACAGAACAGATACATTTCTTAATAAATAACCTGCTATACATTAAAAGCATTAACGTATGCTATATATTTTTGTTTTCACAAGCTTTGGAGACGTAACGTAAATTCTGCTTTTAAATAATAGATCACCTATAGCTTTCGTCATGAGCCACGGCTGTGTTCAAAATGCACTACGAAGGGAGCGAAGCTGTCAATATGAAGATCGCTAATACTGAACTGCAAAAATACTTTGAAAGCAAATTAGACCTAAGAGAGATTACCTTAATGTTTCTTATTTTAAATCATTCTGAGTTTAAATGTTGGAACGTTCGAAATGAATAGGGCATAGGGGGGATAACTGGGAATAGAACACAGCCAGAAACGCTGCTTCTAAATACAGCTTTAGAGGTGTAGTTGCAAGCGTACAAGTTTGCAATGCAGTTAGCGAATGTTTATTAGAACAATGGATTTGGGAAACGCCGAATCAACAAACTATGTTTGTAACGACGGAACTTGCGACCTTAGTTGGCTAACGATGGGTTTCGGAAACGCGCCTCAGGCTGGGAGACCAGCCAAAACCTACTATGCCCATCTTACACCAATCTGGTCAAGCTGGTTTTAGATCATAGATCTCAAACTGTATTCCTGGTGGGCCGCAGCTCTGCACAGTTTTGCTCCAACCCTAATCAAACACAGCTGATCTAACTAATCAAGGTGGTCAAGACTACTAGAGACTGTTAAGCAGGTGTGGAGCTGGTTGAAACTAAACTATACACAGCTGCGGCCCTCCAGGAACTGAGTTTGAGACCAGTTTTAGCTGGTCATTTTCCAGCCTGACCAGCTAAGACCGGGCTGGAAATGTCTGAAACCAGCCTGGAAATGGCCAAAATCCCTCTAAAACCAAGCTAGTCAACCAGCCAAACAGCTTAGGCTAGTTTAAGCTGTTTTTTTCAGCAGGGATATTACGCTACAAAATCCTTGGAATTAACTACTAGTATTTTTTGTTATTTTACAGATTTATTTCTCTATATATTAGCTATTTTCTTATACATTACATTATTCCAAACTACTAAAATGTCAATAAAAGTCACTTTGTTAAACTGTAGAGTTGATTTTTCAACATCGAAAGTGGACAGAGCAGAGATCAACATCCCATTATCAAATTCACAACTGTAAGTAAACACTTGTGAATCACAAAATAAGCAAACTATTCATCAACAGATCACTTTTTTTTACAATGTACTATAGCCTAACTATTTGTAGAAAACTTGCTCATATTACTAGTAGACGTTATATGATCAAAATCGATTAATTACTTTAGTATAATTAGCTATTTAGCATTGTTCAAAAACACCATAGCATTTACTATAAATTAATAGCATTTTTTGTCAATGTGGGAATTATTAGACATTGTTAATTCCTGCTTATTAATAAAATACATGTTATAGTTCTGACTAGCAGTATAAGGCTCATATGGCTGCACACGATAACAAACACACACACACACTTCATGCAAACACGACAGTTTGTTACTCGCCTTCAGGCCACTCGGACTTCCGTCAGTAAAACAATGATGATAATTTTAGCTCACGGTACACAGCTGTCACATTTATCTGAGTACAGTGTCAGTTTTTGGTGTCCTGTCATCAGAAATGTTCCCGTTTTACAAACATCCCGCTAATACAGTGCAAAACAATTGCTGGTTAACAGAGCAAAGATGCAGTAATTATTTTCACCAACAGAGGGAGCTGCGAGCTAACTGCCCACATGATATTCCTTACGCTCACACTTTATTTTAGTGTGCAATTCACGCTATTAACTAAGACTTTTAGCTTAATAAACTACCCATTAGCTGCTTATTTATAGTTACCCTGCTGAAAAATCCAGCTTAAACCAGCCTATGCTGGTTGGCTGGTTTTAGCTGGTCGACCAGCCTGGTTTTAGAGGGTTTTGGCCATTTCCAGGCTGGTTTCCAGCCATTTCCAGCCTAGTCTTAGCTGGTCAGGCTGGAAAATGACCAGCTTAAACCAGCTTGACCAGCCTAGCCAAGCTGGGAGCCCAGCCAAAACCAGCTATGTCCAGCTTAAACCAGGCTGGTCAAGTTGGTTTTAGCTGGTCATTTTCCAGCCTGACCAGCTAAGACCAGGCTGGAAATGGCCAAAACCCCTCTAAAACCAGGCTGGTTGACCAGCTAAAACCAGCCAACCAGCTCAGGCTGGTTTAAGCTGGATTTTTCAGCAGGGTAGTAAGGTAGTAGTTGGGTTAAAGTACCATGTAAATGTTGTGAATTGATACTTAAATAAAGTGTTACCGAGATTATGGTAATTTATAGCAAATACTTTGAGACAAATCTATTGTAACGTACTTGAATTAATCTGCTGTGGTAATTCTACTATACACAACTATAGTAATATAAACACATTGTTTATAGGACTCAGTTACAGTATGGTACATGCAGTGCAAACACGTATACTACAGTATTATCAATTCAATAGTTAATTCTACAGCAGGGGTGGACAAACTCGGTCCTGGAGGGCCGGTGTCCTGCATAGTTTAGCTCCAACTCTTATCAGAAACACCTGAACATGCTAATCAGTGTCTTCAAGATCACTAGAAATCTATAAGCAGGTGTGTTTGATTAGAGTTGGAGCTAAACTGTGCAGGACACCGGCCCTCCAGGACCGATTTTGCCCACCCCTGGTCTACAGTGTGGTGTAGTATTCATTAAGAAAGAATTAAAAGGGGTGTCCAAACTCAGTCCTGGAGGGCCGGTGTCCTGCAGATTTTAGCTCCAACTTGCCTCAACACATCTGCACGGATGCTTCTAGAAAGCTTAGTAAGAGCTTGATTAGCTAGCCCAGGTGTGTCTGATTGGGGTTGGAACTAAACTTTGCAGGACACCAGCCCTCCAGGACCGAGTTTGGACACCACTGGTGCAAAAACCTCGTAAGTGCCATCTGAAATTTATATGGAAAATGAGTTTTTTCTCAGCCTTCTATGTTTGTGTTGAGTTGTTTCACCTTAAAGACCATGAAAACAAATTAGTTTGCCATAAATGTGCCAATTTCTGAACCTACAGGAGCCTGGTGGGAATGCTCATTTCAGGAGAAAATTTCAGACGGCATTTAGAGGTTTTTGCATCTGAACTCTTCAATTGTAAACACTATAATATACACATTAGGCTATAACACACTATATTAAAGTATGGCTCGAAACACTGTAGTATTTACTATAAATTACTCTAATATTTTTCCTGTTGGTGATCATTTGGCACGCTATTAGTCATGAAGACTAATATCAACTGACATAGATACACATACATAGATAACACTGCAGATTAGGGAACAAGTTGAACAAAAGACATTTTTTTTAATAACATTTATGATCTGAAGTGAAATACGGAAGCACAAATGTGCATAATATTGAAAAGCTCATCAAAACAATGATGTGTGTGTGCATGTGTGACCCTGGAGCACAAAACCAGCTTCATGTTGCACTGGTATATTTGTAGGAACAGCCAAAAATGCATTGTAGGTCAAATAAAACACACACAAAATGCCAAAAATCATTACAATATCAAATAAAGATCATGTTTCACAAAGACATTTTATATATTTCCTGCCATAAATGTATCAAAAGCTATTTTATAAGTGATGTGCATTGCTAAGAACTTAAAAGAGAACGTTTAGAGATGATTTTTCTCAATGGTTTGATTTATTTTTTATGTATTTATTTATTATTTTTGCATTCCCAGATTGAAGATTTTTAAATAGTTGTATCTCAAATTTTGATCTATCATAACAACAACAATCATGATGATGATGATAATAATAATAATAATAATAATAATAATAAATAGTAAATAATAGAAATTAAAAATAAATAAATGAATAAATAAATAATAAAATATAAATAAATTATAAAAATAGTAGGTAATAAAATAAATAAATAAATTAACAAAATAATAAAAATAATAATAATAAATAAATAATAAAAATGAAAAACTATTAAATAAATAAATAAATAATAAAAAATATAAATAAATAAATTATAAAAAATAATGGATAATAAAAATAAATAAATAAATAAAATAAATGAGCGAAATAATAATAAAAATAATAATAAATAAATATTAAATAAATAATAAAAAAATAAATGAATAAATTATAAAAAATATAAATAAATAAATAAAAAAATAATAATAACAATAGATAATAAAATAAATAAATAATAAAATAAATAAACAAACAAACAAAAATAATAATAAAATTTATAAGATTAATAAATAAATAATAAATAAATAAATAATACAAATTTAAAATGAATAAATAAATAATAAAAAATATACATATATAAATAATAGATAATAAAAATATATAAATAATTAAATAATAAAATTAATTAATAAACAAACAAAATAATAATAATAATAATAATAGTAAAAATAATAATAAAAATAAATTAATTAATTAATTCATTCATTCATTCATTCATTTTCTTTTTGCCTTAGTATCTTTATTAATCAGAGGTCTCCACAGCGGAATGAACCGCCAACTTATCCAGCAACTTATCCGCCAACTTTTACGCAGCGGATGCCCTTCCAGCCACAACCCAACACTAGAAAACACCCCTACACACTCTTTCACACACACGCTCATACACTACGGCCACTTTCACCTATACCACATGTGTTTGGACTGTGGGGAAAACCAGATCAGAACACAGGGAGAACATGCAAACTCCACACAGAAATGCCAGCTGACTCAGCCTGGGCTCGAACCAGCGAGGCGATTGTGTTACCCACTGCGCCATCATGACGTCCCAAATAAGTAATTAAAAAATAAAAATGAAAAATAAATTAATTAATTAAAAAATTATGAAAAATAATAGATAATAAAAAAAAATAAATGAAAAAATAAATAAATAAATTATGACTGGTTTTGTGGTAACACTCATGCACACACACATACACACATATCATATAATGTGATTATTTTGATGTTGTACTGAACTGAACACTGCATTTATTGTCTCTTGTAATGTAAACTCTAGTTGTTTCTGGTCGCTTGGCTGACCTTGGAGCTGGTCTTTCGGTTTAAGGCTCTACAGATGAAATCCCCAGCCTCCATGACTTTAGGCAGATCCACTCCCTGCATCAAAAACACACAGAGAAAGCATACAGCATCCATAAACACAGACAGCAGAGGGCGCACACGCAGCACAAACTCACAGGTCAGTGTTATCTGGGAGAGGATTGAAAAGACCAGGCATTTAAAGGGTGTGGATAAAAAAAAAATGTGTGTGAGAAACTGTAGAACATAATTACAGCACCAGAATATCAGGTATGTCAGGACGTTTTTTCTGCAATTTGACCAAATAATACTCTCCAGACTGCCTCTCGCACACCCGTGTGTGAATGCCGTTTATATGGGTTTCCACATATTCTTCAATTGTTCAGGGAAATCTGAGTAATGGAAAATCTGGGAGTGTAGTCGAGGCACAAGCATAAACATATAGAGTGACCTCAGAATGCATTTGGATACCAAAGTCAAACAAAAAAATATGTGCATTGCTTTTTGCATGATGTAACAAAATATCAGAGCATGTGGCATTTGCTTTGAACACAGTTTTCATGCAGTTGTTGTTTTTTCAATAAAAATGTGCAGTCCAAAATCTCTTAGCACCATTTCTGATTGTAGAAATGTGTTTAAATGTCATTAATGCATTCAAAATCTACATATTTTTCACATTCAGGGTTTTTCAGATAGATTATTGTTTTATAAAACATCATTTATTAGTTTAGGTTCTCATTGATGGGTAAATGTGATTTTATT
>LR812531.1:2216416-2218916 GCA_903798195.1 Danio kyathit | reverse complement strand
GGGCATTTTAATAAACATTTGGTAAGCATTTTCTGATAAATACATTTTCATTATAGATTTGTAATATCAATAGGATGATATATACAGTTGAAGTCAGAATTATTAGCCTCCCTGCTTATCTTTTTCCCCAATTTCTGTTCAACGGAGAGAAGATTTTTATCAACACATTTCTAAACATAATAGTTTTAATAACTCATCTCTAATAACTGATTTTATTCTAGCCGAAATATAACAAATATCATATTATAGAAAATACAGTGACAATTTCCTTAAACATCATTTGAATGATTTGAATTAATTCTGACTTCAACTGTATATCAGATTTCTATGTTGGTAGAGTTTGCGAGCAACAACTATTATTGTACCTCCTATGGTTAGTCAATAATAAATAAGCACTGGGGTGGCATGGTGGCTCAGTGTCAGTTCACAGCAAGAAGATTGCTGATTCGAGTCCCGGCTAGGTCATTTAGTGTTTCTGTGTGGAGTTTGCATGTTCTCCCCATGTTGGCGTGGGTTTCCTCCAAGTGTTCCGGTTTCCCACACAATCCAAACACGTGCGCTATAGGGGAATTGATGAACTAAAATGGCCGTAGTGTATGAGTGTGTGTGTGAATGTGAGAGTGTATAGGTGTTTCCCAGTACTGGGTTGCGGCTGGTAGGGCATCTGCTGAGTAAAACATATGCCAGAATAAGGCAAGGCAAGGCAAGTTTATTTCTATAGCACATTTCATACACAGTGGCAATTCAAAACGCTTTACATAAACAGGAATAAAAAAGAGACAAGTGTAAGAGAAAATAAAAACAGATAATAAAAAAAAAACAGATAAAAACAGATAAATATATGTTAAAACAGGTTGTAAAAGAATGAAAAAGAAGAGAAAAACATAATAGTGCGATCTGTCGGACGTAGCACAGTGCTCATTCAGTAAAGGCACAGCTAAACAGATGTGTTTTCAGTCTGGATTTGAATGTGCCTAATGTTGGAGCACATCTGATCATTTCTGGGAGTTGATTCCAGCAGCCCTTGGAGTTTAAGAACGTGTTAACCTGGTTAAAAACAACTTTTTCAATGATTTTTGCAATGAAAGGGAGATTTGAGATTGGCCTGTAATTGCTCAATGGTGTGTTATCCAGATTACTCTTTTTCAAGAGGAATAGTTGGCGGTTCATTCCACTGTGACGACCCCTGATGAATAAAGGGACTAAACCGAAGGAAAATGAATGAATGAATGAAATAAGCACTGACAGAGCGTAAACTGTCTGTCAGAGTTAAACGCCAACCCCAATGAAATCTGAGGTTTGTTGTTTTATGAAGGCCTTCTGTACGTAACTAATGTTTCGGAAACTCAGGGAATGTTATCAGCAGTTCTCCGAGTCTAACAGCAGGCTAATCCTTCACTAAGCCACATCTTCTGGGTGTTTGGTTTAGAGCTCCAACAAAAGCGCAGACGTGCAAGACTGGCCCAGAACGCATCATTAATTCTCATATGGAGGCCAGACACTTGTGGTCCGCTGTTTTCCACACCCTGTTGAAAATCCACAATTACTCTGATTATGAACATTGTGCAATCCAACCTGCCGCCGCGTAAGTTCACAGAGACAGTAGGCGCATTTACAGGTGATTATTTTTTCATATGTGTGAGCTGTATTTATTCAAGAGCGCTGAATAAGAGGCATTGTGCTCAAGGTTAAACCTCTGCGTGATTAACGCTGAATTATTACGTGGTCTCAGGTTCAGATCTGCCAAAACCAAGTATCTTTCACATTACAGAAGTCTGGTTTTGTAAAAACCCACCAGAGGTCGTTTACGATTGTTATTTCCCATTTTGCGCTCACATTTGACCTCGGAGGAACACTTTATTACCTTAAAATAAATCTCCTCATTTACTCTTGTGCTTGCTTTAATAAGTGATTAATACCTAGGCTAGTATTACCAAAGCATCATATCCTGGTTCAAATAAAGCTCAGCTGAATGGGACGTCCAAGAAAAATCTACAGGTAAAAAAAAGCTACAGGTGCTCAGTAATGTGCCAGAATCTGAAAGAGACACAGGAGCACTCATAGAGGTGCATGATATAAAAAAAATCAAACACTGCCATATTGTATTTTACTGCAATATAAATATAAACAGTTATATAAACAGATATATATATATACAGTTTGAAGTCAGAATTGTTCGCCCCCCTTTGAATTTTTTTTCTTTTTTAAATATTTCCCAAATGATGTTTAACAGAGCAGGGAAATTTTCACAGTATGTCTGATAATATTTTTTCTGCTGGATAAAGTCTTATTTGTTGTATTTCGGCTAGAATAAAAGCAGTTTTTAATTTTTTAAACACCATTTTAAGGTCAAAATTATAAGCCCCTTTAGGCAAAAATTTTTTTTTCGATAGTCTACAGAACAAACCATCATTATACAATAACTTGCCTAATTACCCTAACCTGCCTAGTTAACCTAATTAACCTAGTTAAACCTTTAAATGAAACTTTAAGCTATATG